>JAYMFT010244488.1:0-10999 GCA_038088735.1 Panulirus argus
GCTGGAGGAGGAGGTGCAGTTAGAATAGATACATTTATGAGAGTATGATCAGATGAACCAAGTGGGGGTAAGATTGTGTGATTACAGCGAGATGGACTAGAAGTGAAAAACAAGTCCAGAATATTAGGAGAATGGTCATAGCGATCAGGTATCTACCACAAGGCGCTTTCATGATTAGAAGTTACAATACCTAAATTTACATGTTTTATGTTTGATTTTTAATCTTTCACTGTAAATTGCACCAAATTACTGCCTTTAAAAACCAACACAAATGAGACACAGTGAGCTTGACATCAGACCATCCTTCTAGCTGTTAAAATACTGTAACTCAACTCATCCATTTATAGCCACATATGACAGATCATAAAAAAGAAAAATATCCACGCCTTCCCTGATGTGTAATTAGTCATACAGCAGTATTAAGAAATACTTATAAGGTTTCTATTGTTGAGATGTGGATTAGTAATCAGGTAACATTAAAATAACTAATATTATACAATGTTTTGCCACAATAATTGAGAAAGTTTCTGTAAATGAAATTAGATATTAATACTTTGCTAGAGAGTTCACACTTCAAGAATTTGAAAATTAGAAAAAAAAGTAGTTATATAATAGAATTAGTGATTAAGTGATCCACCTACTCAGATGTGATTTAAGTGTTAAACATACAGTAATGGCTGATAAAGCCTTAATTACCCATTGTTTACTTTAAGGTGTCCCAGTTATAATACGAAAAATAGTAATATGCAATATGATTTGAGGCACCCTAAAGAACAAGGCATTTTGAAGTGCATGATCAGTGACTTATATAAAGAAAAAATATATACATATTCATGAAGACCACTGATTTTGAGCTCAGTGCATTATTAGTTCTCATAATGCTTACTTTGACATTCTACAGAAAATAATGATAAGCCTTAAAGAAATAACTACGTCAATATCCAAGTGATCTGCGCCATACAATAAATGAAGCATCTTACACTAGCACGCTTGAAATATATAGTAGAAAAGAGAAGGCTCATTGCTGTGCTTTGTTGTGTCTTGCATTTCACACTCCTGGGTTAAGGCCACTTCGGAGAATAGATGAAGTAGTAATGAGACTAAACAACCCACAAGCTTTACCATCATCCAAAAATTTCTCTAATGATTAAGTACTTTCAATTGAACAATGATACAACAAATTGAACTTTTTATCTATATCAGTAATAACAAATTAAGAAAGAGGAGAGTGGAGGGAAGATTTAATGCTAAAGATTTCATTAAATTTCACTTCAAACAAATTTTAAAGATAAACACGACATCACCGAGCTGGCTTCAATTCATACTACTGAAAGCCACGTATCCTAAAATAAATCTAATGACAGTACAGTACATATTTGGATGTGTTAGACAAATAATAACAGTGTCTCATAAAAATGTAACCAGCTTAAACCAAAACTGTCTGACTGTATCTGTAAATAATTTTCTTAATGAATTACACATTAGGAACAAAACTCAAAATGTCAGTAAGTGATATAAAACATTTAACATGCTCAAACAGGTGAAAATTTTCCCATTTGTTTGCATCAGGCAGAACTATTACAATGAACCTTTCAACATGTAGAGAACAAGTCTGGATATAAAACAACTGCAAACATTAACTTTAGCCTGTAAAAAAAGTAGAAAGTTACATGATTAACAGGGTAAAAATTGTCACCCAACTGTTCAAGTGTACTTTTACATTCCTTAAACTCATATCCCTCAGTTACACATAAAAGATCTTGATTTACTATAGAAATCTCTACTTCATTGTGGACTAGCCATCTACAAGCTCTCACTTGGTTGTATGCATATCAGTGCAATCCTCTAACATCCAAAAATTTCTAATTGCAAATTAATCCAACAAAAGCAAACACATGGCTGCCAACTCATGTGTAAATCATTATTAACTGGCAAAGCATCACACTTCTGGAGCATACATATATACATTGATAATCATACGGCTCCAAAGAATATATCGAACATTAAACAAGCTATTCATAATGACCAATTAAACCAAACAATATTATGTCTACAAGAAATAAACAATGGGCAGTAAAGATCAAATTAAAAAACTTTTGATTTCTTTGGAACTAGGAAATTCTATGGGCTTAAAAGTGACTGGTTCATAGCAAGCCATAGTATATGGCTAATATATTCCTCTTTGCATAACTGTCTGTCCCTGCACAAATCTAACATGAACCAGACATGTAAACACTCACACAAAAAGACTTGCATATCCATGAGGGTAAAATTGCCTTTGTTAATTTTAACCTTAAAACACCTTGAAAATCACAGTGTTCTCTCTGATTACCAGTATGACTTCTGTATGATGAGATCCAATGATGATATTCCTTCCTATATTATTAATGTCTGGTCATCATCTGTGAAAGATTTTGAGGAGTCAAGTGTAGTTGCCCTAAACATATCTAAGGCTTTTGACAGGGTGTGGCATCAGGGTCTCATTTCTAAGCTTCCCTCTTTTGGCTTCCCTCCCTCACTTTGCTCTTTCATATGTAGCTTCCATTTCAGCCAATCTCTCTTTCTGTGGCTGTTGATGGATCAGCCTCCCACTTTTCTCCATCATCATTGGTGTCCCTCAAGTTTCTGTCCAGTCCCCTACACTTTTTCTTTTTTTTTTTTTTTTTTTTAATGATTTCCTCTTCACAAACAATATATATCAGTGTGGTACACAAAATGAAGTTAAGTTTAATGCCTCCAAGTCCCAATTGCTACCAAACTTTCTTTCGAAAACTGCTCACAACTCTCGTCTCTACTTTGATGGTTCTGTAATTCCATCTCTTGATTCAATGAACACACTTGGTAGAAATGTAACAATCACTCTTTCTTGAAAACCCCAAGTTATGGGAATAGCTAAGTCTGCCTGTAAGAAACTGGGTGTCCTGTTTAGATGTCGTAACTTCTTTTCTTCTGAACAGATGCTCCGTTTATACAAGGGATTGATCTGTCCTTATATGGAGTAATGCTCTCACATTTGGGGTGGTTCTAGCTTTGTATCCTTACTTGACAGAGTTGAGTTGAAAGCGGTCCGACTCATAAACTTTCCCAGGCTAACTTCAAAACTTAACACCCTTCCCTATGCAGCAATGTTGGTTCACTCTCCCTCTTCTATAGGTATTACACTTTGGTGTTTGTGCCCCCACCACTGGCTAAACCACACAATACTTGGCAAGCTGCTACGTCACATGATTATTGTGTGGCTATCGGCAACTCAAGGGTTTACCTTTTTGATAAGTGCTTCTTTCCCTACACGTCGAAGCTTTGGAACTCTCTACCTTCTCATGTCTTTTCCAATAGCTATGACCTGGCTCATTTAGAAAGACAGGTCTTTCACTTTCTCAAAAATTCATGAATACACTCTCTCTCTCAGTTCACTCTCTATTTTAATTAGGGCCCATCCTTGATGTGGAGTTTTGTCCATGACTAGAGCCTTCAACATGAGAAAAATATGTTGTCCTCAAACTTTTATTTCCAACACATCCATCCTCCTCCATACAGCCCTCTCTATAACTACTATTCCTTCAAACATACCCATTATTGCTTTCCAAGATAACCTTCTCTCCTTCCACATATTCCTCATCACTCCCAAAACCTTTGCCCCTCTCCCACTCTATGAATCACTTTCGCTTGCATGGTTCCATTTGCTGCTAAGTCCTCTCCTAGATATAGAAAATATTTCAGTACATAGATAGATGGCTAGATAGATAAATAGATGGAGGTGTTACCAGGCTCTGCCTACAAGAGGTTACACTATGAGTGAAAAATCACCTTTGGTATGGCTGTATCATAGGCAGTAAAGTCTTGTCAGAGAACTACTCACTCCAAAAGAGTTCACATTTCCGTTACTGGAAGTAGTGTAGCTTTAAACTGCAGGAGACTTTAGAAAGGTCCTAGGTAACAGCAGTACTCTTTCACTGAAATAAGTCCTGGGGCAATTATGAATGAATATACTTAGGTAGATAGATAGAGATATAATAATTTATAAGACAGTTACAGTAGGCTTGTTGGTTGGTTGTTTGGACTTCAGAGCTAACAACTGACGGTCATTAAGGCCATCATCTGGCTACATCAAAATGTTAATTCTAATACCACATACACAGTTACTATGTGTGTGGCCAATTTTTACAGTAATTTTCAGGCATTCACTTACATGTAAATATTACACTACATGCATATATATTATCTATGTAATTCTTTCCATTTTTAAACTTTTAGGTAAAAAACTAAAGTAACTGTTTCTTCATTTCAATGATAAATGAATTTCATTAGTTAGCACTTTAATTAGGTCAAAAAAAAGTGGAAACTGACATAATATACATATATTGATATATGTATAGGAAACTGAGTTGTGTGATATTTTTCCGGCTATGACAGGAGTCTAACGGTGATGTCAGTGGTAATTGATGCAACCAAACATTATCTGGGAATTCAGATGGAGGCAGGAACCATCAAATTATGAATGATTGATAACGACAGTTTTTACCACAGCATTTAAGGAATATCCTGAGTATTAGGGTGCTTTTTCAATTATTTTTAGCTCATCTGATACAGAAAGGAAGGGTCATTTGGCAGATTTTATTGTTTTCTTTTTTTCCCGAATTTACCAAAAGGACCAGCATTTACCAAATTCACTTGGATGTATATTGTATCACCTACCATTAGGGTTTGTCTTACTTCTCCTCTGCCTTCTCTTATTTGTTGTACGACAAACCTCAGGAAAATGATGATTGATATCCTTACATGACTTAAAGTTTCAACTATGCCTCATGATTTCTCGCTTACTGTTACCTCCTTAATCCTCGAGTTCCTTGTCATTCACCACCAATTAATTTGTAATTTATACGTGATCCTTAGCACAAACTCCATTTTTTTTTGCTCATTTCACTCATGTAGCAAGGAATGCTGCTACTTGTTTCTAATTTATCCAGTCGTAAAGTTTTTCGTCCACTGTATGTTCTCTCAAAACTTTTTCATTTCTTCCTTTGGTCTGTCCTTTCCTATATACATCTTACTGAATTTCTAACTGTCTGTCATCCTGTAAGCCTGCCTTATGATCTGCCCATCATATTCCTCTATCTTAAAACATTACTTTGTATGAGCATGTATGAAGTAACATTAATTTTTTTGTCAAATAATAAACAGTTATATTAAAATTTTATATTCATATGCATACATATTATTGACAAAAAGAACTTATAGATGAACACACCTGACCCTTATACCCAGAGGTGATTGCGGGTTGTTAGACTGAAAAAAACCTCTATCAAGGAATAAAGTATTAAAACTAAATTAACTAACTATATAGGGTTTCAGGTTTTTTTAGGGTTAAAACTCAAAAAACAAACATGAAACACCATATCGTTGAAGTAATGACCTTATAGTCATTAATGACTTGAAAGACAGAGACTTTTATTTAAATCAGCATATCAAAACTATCTACCACAAGGTGCTTTCATGATTAGAAGTTGCAATACTTAAATTTGCTTGTTTCATGTTCGATTTGTAATCTTTCACTCTACGCCGCTCAAAATTACTGCCTTTAAAAACCAACACAAATTAGAAACATTGAGCTTTACATCAGACCATCCTTCTAGCTGTCAAAATACTGTAACTCAACTCGTGCCTTTATAGCCACATATGACAGATCATAAAAAAGAAAAATATCCCCTCCTTCCATGATGTGTAATTAGTCATAAAGCAGTATTAAGAAATACTTATGAGGTTTCTATTGTTGAAATGTGGATTACTAATCTGATAACATTAAAATAACTGATATTATACAATGTTTTGCCACAATAATTGAGAAAGCTTCTGTAAATGAAATTAAATGAAATTAAATGAAATTAATTTGAAAATTAGAAAAAAAAGTATTTATGTAATAGAAGTAGTGACTAAGTGATCCACTTACTCTCATGTGATTAAAATGTTAAACATACAGTAATGGCTGATCAAGCCTTAATTACCCATTGTTTACCTCAAGGTGTCCCAGTTATGATACAAAAAGTAGTAATGTGCAATACGATTTAAGGCACCCTAAAGAACAAGGCATTTTGAAGTGTAAGAACAGCGACTAATCATATAAATGAAAAAATATATTTATATTCATGAAGACCAGTCATTTTGAGCTCAGTATGTTAGTTGATGTAAGGCTTACTTTGATATTCTACAGAAAATAATAATGAGCTTTAAAAAGATAACTACGTCAGTATTCAAGTGATCTGCGCTATACAATAAATGAAGCATCTTACACTAGCACTCGTGAAATGTATAGAAGGAGAGAGAGAAGGCTTATTCATGTGTTTTGGTGCGTCATGCATTTCACACTCGAGTTAAGGCCACTTCGGAGAATAGATTAATTAGTAATGAGACTAAACAACACACAGCTTTTCCAACATCCAAAAATTTCTGTAATGATTAAGTGCATTCAATTGAACAATGATACAACAAATTGAACTTTTTATCTATATCAGTAATAACAAATTAAAAAAGAGGAGGGTGGAGGGAAGATTTAAAGCTAAAGATTTCAATAAACCAATTTGAAGGATAAAAATGACATCACTGCAGTGGCTTCAATTCATACTACTGAAAGCCACGTATCCTAAAATAAATCTAATGACAATACAGTGCATATTAGGATGTATTAGACATTCAATATCATTGTCTCATAAAAAATAATCAGCTCCAAATGAAAAACCCTCTCACTGTAACTGTAAATAATTTTCTTAATGAATCACATACTAGGAACAAAACTCAAAATATCAGTAAGTGATGTAAAATATGTGACATGCTCAAACAGGAGAAAATTTTCCCATTTGTTTGCATCAGGCAGAACTATCACAATAAACCTTTCAACTTGTAGAGAAAATGTCTGGACATATAACTACTACAAACATTAACTTCAGCTTATAAAAAAGTTGAGTTACATTATTAACAGGGTAAAAATTGTCACCCATCTGTTCAAGTGTATTTGTACATTCTCTAAGCTCATATCATCCTTCAATTACATATAAAAGAACTTGATTTACTATACAAATCTCAAATTTATTGTGGACTAGCCATCTACAAGGTCTCACTTGGTTGTCTGCATACCAGTGCAATCCTCTAAAATCCAAAAATCTCTAATTGCAAATTAATCCACCACAAGCAAACACATGGCTGCCAACTCACGTGTAAATCATTATTCAACTGGTAAAGCATCACATATCCGGAGTATACATATATACATTGATAATCATACGGCTCCAAAGAATATATCTGATATTAAACAAGCTATTCATGATGAGCAATTAAACCAAACAACATTATGTCTACAAGAAATAAACAAGGGACAGTAAAGCACAAATTATAAAACTTTTGATTTCTTTGGAACTAAGAAATGCTGTGGGCTTAAAAGTAGCAGGTTTATAGCAAGTCATACTATATGGGTAATATATTCCTCTTTGCATAACTGTCTGTCCCTGCACAAATGCAACATGAACCAAGCATGGAAATACTCACACATAAAATCTTTCATATCCATAAGTGTAAAATTGCCTTTGTTAATTTTAACCTTAGAGCACCTCGAAAATCACAGTGTTCTCTCTGATCACCAGTATGGCTTCTGTATGGTGAGGTCCACTGATGATATTCTTTCCTATCTTACTAATGTCTGGTCATCATCCATGAAAGATTTTGAGGAGTCAAGTGTAGTTCCCCTTGACATATCTAAGTCTTTTGACAGGGTGTGGAATGGGTCTCATTTCTAAGCTCCCCTCTTTTGGCTTCCCTCCCTCACTTTGCTTCTTCATATCTAGCTTCCTCTTCTGCTGATCTCTCTCTCTGTGGTTGTTAATGGATCAGCCTCCCTACATTTCCCCATCAACAGTGGTGTCCCTCAAGGTTATGTCTTGTCCCCTACACTTTTTCTCCCTTTTTTCAATGATTTCCTCTCCTCCACAAACAATCTAAAACATTAATATGCTGATGACTTGACACTGCATTCATCCACATCCTTCAATTCTGCTCCCTATTCTCTCACTCGATTTGCATCTCATCTTGACACAACTTTATCACTAAATTCAGACTTGGACAGAATATATCACTGGGATACACAAAATCTAGTTAAGTATAATGCCTCCAAGACCCAATTTCTCCCCAAGTTTCTTTAGAAAACTCCTCACAACTCTCATGTCTCCTTTGATGGCTCTATAATTCCACCTCTTGATTCAATGAACACACTTGGTATTACTGTAACATCCACTCTTTCTTGAAAACCCCTAATCATGAGAGTAGCTAAGTCTGCCTTTAAGAAACTGGATATCCTGTTTAGATGTCGTAACTTTCTTTCTTCAGAACAGATGCTCTGTTTATACAAGGGATTGATTTGTCCTTATGTGGAATAATGCTCTCACGTTTGTGGTGGTTCTAGCTTTGTATCCTTACTTGACAGTGTTGAGTTGAAAGCGGTCCGACTCATAAACTGTCCCAGGCTAACTTCAAAACTTAACACCCTTGCCATACGCAACAATGTTGGTTCACTCTCCCTCTTCTATGGGTATTACACTTTGGTTTTTGTACCCCCACCACTGGCTAAACCACACAATACTCGGCAAGCTGCTACATCACATGATTATTGTGTGGCCATCGGCAACTCAAGGGTTTGCCTTTTTGATAAGTGCTTCTTTCCCTACATGTCGAAGCTTTGGAACTCTCTACCTTCTCATGTCTTTTCCAATAACTATGACCTGGCTCATTTGGAAAGACAGGTGTTTTACTTTTTCAAAAATTCATGAATACTCTCTCTCTCTCTCTCCTCCTCAGTTCACTCTATATTTTAATTAGGGCCCATACTTGATATGGAGTTTTGTCCATGACTAGAGCCTTCAACATAAAAAAAATATGTTGTCCTCAAACTTTCATTTCCAACACATCCATTCTCCTCCATACAGCCCTCTCTATAACTACTATTCCTTCAAACATACCCATTATTGCTTTCCAAGATAGCCTTCTCTCCTTCCACACATTCTTCATGACTCCCAAAATCTTTGCCCCTCTCCCACTTAATGAATCACTTTCGCTTCCATGGTTCCATTTGCTGCTTAAGTCCTCTCCTAGATATAGAAAATATTTCAATACATATATAGATGGCTAGATAGATAAATAGATGGAGGTGTTACCAGGCTCTGCCTACAAAAGGTTACACTATAAGTGAAAAGTCACCTTTGGTATGGCTGTATTATAGGCAGTAAAGCCTTGTCAAAGAACTACTCACTCCAAAAGAGTTCACATTTCCATTACTGGAAGTAGTGTAGCTTTAAACTGCAGGAGCCTTTAGAAATGTCCTGGGTAACAGCAGGACTCTTTCACTGAGATAAGTCCTGGGGCAATTATGAATGAATATACTTAGGTAGACAGATAGAGATATAACACTTTATAACACAATTACAGTAGGCTTGTTGGTTGGTTGTTTGGGCTTCAGAGCTATCAACTGACAGTCATTAAGGCCATCATCTAGCTACATCAAGATGATAATTCTAATACCACATACACACTTACTATGTGTGTGGCCAATTTTTACAGTAATTTTCAGGCATTCACTTATATGTAAATATTACACTACATGCATATATATTATCTATGTAATTCTTTCCATTTCTAAACTTTTAGGTAAAAAAACCACAGTAACTGTTTCTTCATTTCAATGATAAATGAATTTCATTAGTTAGCACTTTACTTAGGTGAAAAATGTGGAAATTGGCATAATATACATATCTCGATATATGTATAGGGAACTGAGTCATGTGATATTTTTCCAGCTATGACAGGAGACTAACGGTGATGTCAGTGGTAATTGATGCAACCAAACATTATCTGGGAATTCAGATGGAGGCAGGTACCATCAAATTATTAATGATTGATAACGACAGTTTTTACCTCAGCATTTAAGGAATATCCTGAGTATTAGGGTGCCTTTTCAATTATTTTTAGCTCATCTGATACAGAAAGGAAGGGTCATTTTGCAGATTTTATCTTTTTTTTCCTGAATTTACCAAAAGGACCAGTATTTACCAAATTCACTTGGATGTATATGGTATCACCTACCATTAGGGTTTGTCTTACTTCTCCTCTGCCTTCTCTTATTTGTTGTACAACAAACCTCAGGAAAATGATGATTGATATCCTTACTGAGTTAAAGTCTCAACTATGCCTCATGATTTCTCGCTTACTGTTGCCTCCTTAATCCTCGAGTTCCTTGTCATTCACCCCCAATTAATTTGTAATGTATACATGATCCTTAGCACAAACTCCATTTTTTTCCTCATTTCACTCATGTAGCAAGGGATGCTGCTGCTTGTTTCTATTTTATCCAGTCCTAAAGTTTTTCATCCACTGTATGTTCTCTCAAAACTTTTTCATTTCTTCCTTTGGTCTGTCCTTTCCTATATACATCTTACTGACTTTCTAACTGTCTTTCATCATGTAAGCCTGCCTTATGATCTGCTCATCATATTCCTTTATCTTAAAACATTACTTTGTATGAGCATGTATGAAGTAATATTATTGATTTTCTTGTCAAATAATAAACATAGTTATATTAAAATTCTATTATATTCATATGCATACATATTACTGACAAAAAGAACCCAAAGATAAACATACATCACCCTTATACCCACAGGTGATTGTCGTTTGTTAGGTGGAAAAATCCTTTATCAAGGAATTAAGTATTAAAACTAAACTAACTAACTATATAGGGTTTTAGTTATTTTAGGGTTAAAACTCAAAATGTGAACATGAAACACCATATTTCTTTTTAGGGTTAAAACTCAAAAAACGAACATGAAACACCATATTGTTGAAGTAATGACCTTATAGTCATTTACTGACTTGAAAGACAGAGACTTTTTTTTTTTTTTTTTTAAGGCTCCAGTCACGGACAAAAGTCCACATCAAGGCCGGGCCCTAATTGAAGTATAGAGAG
>JAYMFT010244499.1:0-10999 GCA_038088735.1 Panulirus argus
GGGTGGCAGTGCTATTTTCCCGTGGGGCGGGGTGGCATCAGGAGTGGATGGGGGCGAGCAAGTCTAAATATGTACATTGTATATGTGTATGTGTATGTATGTATATATGTATATGTTGATATATATATATATGTACAGTGCATGTGTGTGCATGTATGTATATATGTGTGTATGTGGGGGATGGGTTCTTCTTCATCTGTTTCCTGGCGCTAACCACGCTGATGCGGGAAACAGCGATCAAGTATAATAAATAAATGAATTATTGAAAAAAATCTAAAAATGAAAATATGTTTATTTTTAAGTGGGGTATGGCTAATTCTATAGAAATACACTTAAATAAAGTATTTCTGAAATCTGGAAGTAATTGGACAACTCCTTCAGCCCACTTATCTAATCCATGAATGATGAAAGCTATACACTATTTCACCCATAAGTGCAAAATCTAGTATTTATCCCAATTGAAGTAGTATCCTGTTTAAAGGTTGTAGTAAATGTCTTTCAAGCAATGAACATTATTTCCTCATTGAAAATAGCCAATCATGTGCTCTTTAACCGCATGCCTCATGTCAATCATGTGATAATGCGTGATAGCTCAGATTTCATTGGCCCAACCAGCAAAGGGACAGCTTATCTCTCAGTCACATTTGAGTGCTCTTAGAGGAATGGTGTCATATGTTATTTTCATCAGTGAAATGGCAAGCCACAGTACTAGGCAAGCAACTTAGTGCCCTATATTTGGTCAACCAGAACAACTGATACAAACTGTTTTACCAACATATAAAGATCTGATGAAAGCGTGCCAGTTGGAGTGAAATAAATTATTATTCTCTACTTCAAAGGAATCAGCATTTTCAGGTATTTGTTATGTCATTACTAACTTCGATATGGAAATTCAGTAGTCAGCATCAATTCCTATTGTACCAAAAAAGTGTATTAAAGATATGATCAATAATTATCACACAAAATATATGAGAATTTTATATCACTATAAAAACAGAAAAGATACTGCCTCGTATCAAGTGAAGCTAAATGAATTTCGGAACCATACAAAAGTGCTCTTTGATATGGCTGCTTGTAAATGTCCAGATTTGAATTTTTGTAACTGTCCTGTTATAAAGAAAGTTCCTAGAAATGAATATGAATTTTTGAATGATCAAAGACCAGAGAGAAAGATGATAATTGGAGGTGTAGACCATCAAGAAAGCTTGAGGATTAGAAAAAGGTCTGAATGCAAAAATAAGGATAAACAAGATATTGAATTAGGCCATTCATCTTCATCTCTTGCAGTTCTTCCTTCATCTTCAGAATCCACAACAAACTCATATGAACCATCAGACTATGAAATGAGTTACCTCCGAGTACAAGGAGAGATTTCAATACAAAGAAATTGACTTATAATCTCTCAGGTGTACCACGCACTTGTGACAGAACAGGTGCATCAGACAAGGCAGTTGCAACTATTTCCACTTCACTTTGACAAGATATAGGTGAAACTGATGAAAGCAATACCAATTTAGTTATTGACAGAAACAAAATTTGCCGTGAAAGGCAAAAAGCACACAGTGAAAGTCAACATTGCAGTGAGATGGACACAACTAATCCTTTTGCCATTTACTTTGATGGGATCAAGGATAAAACTATTGTCAGAGAACAAAATGGCAGCAAATTTTCAAAAACCATCATAAATGAAGAGCGAATTTGTCTTCTACAGGAGCTAGGATCAAAATTTATTACCTATATTACTCTGAATTCTGGTAATGGCAATGATATTGCAAAAGAAATGCAAGTTTTTTTATTTCATCAGATGTTGCTCAAACATATCTGAGAGCAACTGGGTGTGATGGCACTGCTGTAAATAAGGCCCTAAAAATAGAGTAATAACACTTCTAGAACAAAATATTGGCAAGCCACTACAATAGCTTATTTGCCAGCTTCATGCTAATGAATTGCCTTTAAGGCATCTGATCACAATCATGGATGGTAAAACATGTGAACCAATTGGATTTACAGGAGAAAATGGCAAACAGTTACCACCAGGCTGTGAGAAAATTCCAGGTGATATAAATTTCAAGGCTATCGAATCAGAAAATATTGAAGCAGACTCTGATGAATTTAGTACCGATCAATAATACTTATTTGATATCTATCAAGCAATCTGTAAAGGTACTGTGGATGATGCATTATCACAACGTAATCCAGGAAAAATATCTCATTCACGGTGGTTGACAACAGCAAATCAAGTTCTATGTCTCTATATTACAACATCTGAGCCTTCAAATACTTTGCAAATATTAGCTAAATTCATAATGAAAATTTATGCAAGTATGTGGTTCAAGATAAAGTGCAAACCCTCCATCAAATATGGTGCTCAACATTTGCATGAAATCATTGTCTGAACTTGTCCCTTTGCTAGCAATATCAAGCAAATTGTGAACCCTGTTATTCAGAGAAATGCATTATTCGAGCATTCTGTGAACATTCAAATTAGCATGATTCATGATGAGAGAAACTTTGTTTGTAAGCTGGGATGGAGAAGAGCACTGCAGGAAAGGAAAGAGAGAGAGAGAGAGAGAGAGAGAGAGAGAGAGAGAGAGAGAGAAGCAGTGTTAGACCTTTTAAAGTTCCTGCTATTGATTTCAATGCAAAGGAATATTATGAGATGATTGACTGGCACAATACTGATGTCACAGGGCTCCCTTTAACAATGGTACCTGATGATCATCATCAAGAGTGGCATTCCTATTGAAAATGATTACTTCAATATGCCATGACACATACAGGCAGTAGAATGCCATATAAAATTAATTACGGAATCATCAACTGAAGTGTGCAACCAAAAATGTAGATGGGTACATAAGAACAACCCTTCAAAGTTGAAAGGCTCTGCCAAAGTCTGACTAAAAAAAGAAATCATGACTTAAAAAAGCATAGCACCTTATATGGTTGGGTGGTTGGGAAGGAGCTAGGGTGGAACTTGCAATGCAGCCATGTCCACGTCATGAGTTCTGGGTTATTTCTAAGATACTGTACATCTATTTCTGAAGTACAATACTTTTAATATAAGCAAAGAGTTGCATACAATAGACTATTTGTTATATCATAAAGGAACACTGCACAGTAAACTTCAAATTTCATTTTATATTAATACTGAAATGACATAAAATAAAATGACATTTATTTACAAATTCATTATTTCTGTAATGAAGAATGAGTTGTCATTTTTACCTTGTGCTGTTCATATACTTCAATTACATTCCAGACATCATTTTTATAGCCCCTATCACTGAAAAGTATTGCAATTAGATTTTTAGTAATCATTTTAAAATTGGTGATATTTTTAGTAAAAAGGCTATATTTTCAATTTCCTTGGAGAGACTGATGAAGTTGTTCAGTAACCTCCAGATTTCAGAAATACTTTATTTAAGTGTATTTCTAAAAAAAATCAACCCAACCCCACTTAAAAATAATCATATTTTCAGATTTAAATTTTTTCTATAAATGTGCATTTTTAATACCTTATTTTTCAATTTTTGAGTCCCTCGAGGGGCTAAAGATGTTAACACAGGGAACCCATATTTTTTGCAGAATTTTTCTCATAGATGCACAACTTTTCTTCTATATGAATATCAAAAAGAGTGTAAGTGTAAAAACAATTCACCCTATTGTACATTCAGGAATCTTACCAGCATACAAACTCTATATTTTAACATCAAGTTTTATGAGAAGTCCTTCTACAGGAAGGGATCCCCACATTAAATAAATCTTTATAATCATTACTTGTTAGCTCAATAAACTGCCCATGTACAAGTTCAAATCCTTAACACTTCCAAGCATGGCCATCTCAGCATGCTAAGCAACTACTGGCCAAAAATTTTTCTACAGAATATACAGAACCCACAGAAAGTCTGAGGAATGGGTATAAAAAAAAAACTTTCATTTTCTTTATTTTAATACTTAGTGTGGACACCAAGTACCTTCAAAACAGTTTGTATGCATCGCAGCATGGAGTCAGTTAGGTTACTGCAGTAATCAATGTCACTTCCATTCAACCAGATGTCTCTGATGTCTTCAAGAAGGCAAGGAAATGAAGAAGCATTCCATTCTTGAATTTTAACTTCACATGATACCACTGCTCCTCAAACGGATACAGGTCTGGAGAATTCCCAGGCCACTGAAGGATGTTCATCTGCTTGTCTGACAGCCATTTCATGACCTTCTTTGCCTTGTGACATGGTGCACTGTCTTGCATAAAGAAGTTGTAGCCATGGATCTCATAAAAATTCATGTGGTCATGAAGAACTCCCATGTAGCAGTCTCCATTCATTGTGATGTTCTTGGGAAGCTCATCAAATCCCCCACACCCTAACTCTCCACTCAAGCAACCCCAAATCATGACTGAGCCTGGGTGTTTGACAGTGATTTGCACATAACAGGGGTCAAGGGGATTCATGTGTAAGGATGTCTCAACTTTCTACACCTCACTGCACCACAATGAAAAGTCAACTTATCGTTCCATAAGACCCTTCTACAAACCTCAACAGTGAAATGTTTATAGTCCCTTGCAAAATTAAGACAAGCAACACACATCTTGTGAGTCAGGAGGGGTTTTCTGGTCAGGAAACAAAGAGGCAGATTCAGGTGTTTCTGGCAGTGCTCTTGAATGGTGCATTCTGCAACACTTCTGAGGAGGGTGGGATAAGCTTGCTTCAATTGTTTTGCTATGATGCATGGATTTATCAATGCTTGCCTCTTGATAAGCTTGTCAGTAGTTGTTGAAGTCTTTCTGGGACAACCCTGGTACAGATTTACAAGGTGGAACTTCACCTTGTGGGATATTCTTGACTTTTGCAATGAGGCTGTATATGGCTGACTTGCTCACCCCTGTACGCTGACAAATTTCCTTCATAAATTTTTTTGCCTCCCTCAGGGTAAGAATCTGACTCTTTTCTTGCTGGGTGAGGTTCTTGTGCCCCATTCTAAGGTGTGGGTGAGCAGATGTGGGATGAAAAGTGAATGAAACAAAAAAGGGTGTTTCTTAATCCAGCAACTCATAACATGCAACTCCTCTCTAAAGCTTATCCCATGAGGCACTGATGCACTCCTCAGTCTATGGTGATGAGATCACCATGGAGAGCTGCCATATGCTAATTAAGCAAGATCTGAGCATTTGGTAGGCTGAGAGACACAGAACTTTTGAGGACACCCAACAAAAGGCCCCATATTCCTCGATTTTCTGCTGGTACTATACATTACGATGGTAAGAATAGTGTGCAATCAAAAAATTTGCTTTCTTAATAGTTGCTTCTCGACTGTTGTTTTGCATTTGTTTTCAAACATAAAATGCCTAGATTGCTAAAATATAAATATACATATATAGAAACACTTCATATCAATCAACATTAATGAAACTAAAGATGTCACTACTTCCTACAACTTTGGACGGCAATATAATCATGAGCTAATAAACTAACCAAGACCTCATTCTTAAAATTGGTGGAGGGATCAAAGTTGATAGCATTCTTCATGTGTTCCTCAACAATTCAAATGAACTATGTTTTGATTTATGATATACAAAATACTTGAAATATCAACATTAATACTATTCTTCATGTTTTTTTCAACAATTCAAATAAATTATGTTTTCATTCATGATATACTAAAACGAAAACATCTAAATTCTTTGTTGACCATATGCAAGTCATCTGAAGACATAACACATGCCTTTAAAGAAGATTTTGCTATCATATGCAGCTTAAAAGATGTACAAATGTTCAAGTATAATATACTGAAGCAAAAACCAGCAAGTTTGGCTCAATTATGACGACTTTAGTGACTTTTGAATAGAAAAACACAAACATAAGAGATACCACACACATCAAGCCTCCAACTCAAATATCAGCTTGAAACAGTATGTACCATTCTGGCACATAGGTTTCTTCTTGTGTCTAATATAAAGGAAATAACCTCATATTCTCTCCCATAGTAATTGAATTTTCCAAGCCTGTTAATGTTTTCAGCAAACTGTGTCTATTTGTCTAAGTAACTACATACCCAATTCCTTGTTCCCCTAGGAAGCCCACTGAGTTGGGAGGGGGACGTTACTTCCCCACTTTTCCCTAAAGGGATGCTAGTTATCTTTCTCTCACTCCATTTCCTTAAACCTTACATTTATATATTTTCTTTACCAAACTGTCAACATGCATCATCTTCACTAGCCCAAAGCACTTTAAGGTTTTTTTCTTGACCCATCCCATAATACCTCAACCTATATCTTTGCTTTTTTTTCCTACATCTACTATACAGTACATTTCACCATTACTTACTCCACCCTATCTCCAAATACCACAAGTGCCCCTAAAATAGCTTTTTCAACAGCGTTAACTCAAGAACTATCTTCACTATTTCATGTTAGGTATGTCACTAACTACAACAATTTTCAATTGCTGTAATACACCTTTCTCCTCTGTTTTCAATAATCTGTGCTTTCACCACAAAAGAAAAATTTTGGTTCATGCTCCTATTGTTTGAAATTCTCTTTTCCCTTTTTTCACTGGGCCTTGAAGAGCTCTCATATTGTAATAATTCTCATGATTGGTTTATGTATCTGTAAACATTTCTCACAGTTTTCAAGTCAGTGAAAAAGAAAGCCAGATATTTTCAATAATATACCTAATTTCAATCAATTACTATTGATTGTAAAATTTACCAAATTTCTATAACTTTTAGTGCATTAATGTTTACTATTCTAATTGCCAAACGATCAGCAGAAATATTAATAAAGAATATTTCACGATGGAATTTCTTCTTGGAAAAAGACAACAATGCATGGTACAACTACAGGGTTGTTTCAGCCAAAATACTGTACAACTTTAGGTACCATATTTCAATGGTTTATGAATAAAACTGAGAGTAATAAACCTACAAGCATTATACTGTACATAAAACTAAAACATTATCATGACAGAGAATACTGTATTGTGCTGTAACCAAAATTTTAGAGGACTTTGTATCAGACACATCAATTCTTGAAGTAAATTCAGTTAAAAGTTAGGAATGATCTCTCACCAGAAAAATATAAGCATAACATCTATGAAGAGTGGTTGAAGTGGATAATCAATAAAAAAAAAACTAATTCACATTTTCCAGATTTCTAATGGGGGACATTTTCTTTCTCCCTACCCATCTACATGTTTATCTACCATCATTACTAAACTGCCAATTTAATGAAACTTAGCGTGTACATATTGCTTAACAGATTATAATTTCTTTTCAAATTAATTATACCTCAAGAGAACCAAAACAGAAAATTAAAACAATTCTGTTATCATTTCCCTCGTTTTTTTTTCCTTCTTTAATATCAAGTACTTGGATCTCAAGTGTAAAGTAAGCAAATCAAGGTAGGAAAGAATCTATTGATCCATCTAAATACAAAAGCTGCTTATCAGCCTGTGTGCCATTCAATGATGTCACCTCCCAAGGGTATCTGCAATGTTTAAAAGTTCAAGTTTGCTGAAAAAAGTATATTCCATGTTTTACTCTACAAACCAAACTCTGGTAATACTTAGTTACCAAATCTACACATATTCAGGTGTCTTGGTTATATTAAGAGTAATAAATGGAATGCAATTGGATTTTAATACTTTTCTGTCCTACTTATCCACTCCTGATTATCTGTCCCTTAACAGTACTTATGGAACTGATCTAAGAAATTGAAATCAATCTGTCAGATATAACATCAAGACAATGGGGAATTGGACACACAGGGTTATGGAAGTAATACAAGGTCAAGTATAACCATGGTACCAGATGCCAGAAACACCATCAACCATTCCCTATGATGAACATTGAAATCCCCAAGGTAGAGGATCTCGGCTTGCAGGTTAGAAGATATCAGAGTCTCATGGCAGGAGTTTAGATAGATGAAGAAAGATATAAAATCTGTAGAATTAGCAAAGCAATAGGAAGAAAAGTGTGATAGTTGGCAGACAGCTCTTGAGCCACATTACATCAAAGTTTGGGGACCTAAGGTCCCTGAGGCATGTAGCAGGTGTGTTGATGTTGGAACAAGCACAAGCACCACCTCTGAATCCAAATTATGAGTGGAGGTTATAGTCAGATATGAAAAAGGGACTACTGAGAACATCATTAGACAACTGTGTCTCAGAAAGAAATAAGACATTAGGAGAAGTACTAGACAGATGGTGTTCAACTGAGGTTAGGTTACTGGAAAGACCACGAATGTTGGTATAGTGAACAGAAAAAGAGGAAGATCTAAAAGAGAGGGAAAGGTCATGGGAGTGATCAGTACTACTATTGCCCGAGCCCTCCCTCTCACTGGCAGTAGAGTCAGGCAGAAACCCAGAGATTCTTAGCACCCCATGATGCCAAGGACTAGGGACCATAGATTTGACAGACTCTAGACTCAGCTAACTGTTAAATAAGCACCAGGACATTCTGAGGTCAGTACAGGTGGGGTTAATCCTTCTCTTTCTTATATATATATATATATATGGTCTCCCTAAAACTCACAAAGATAGATGTCCCATCAAACCAATTATCTCCTGCTATTTCTTTCCGTTATAAACTATCTAAATGGTTAGCTAAAGACCTTAGCCAAGTTCAAGGAAAAAATCTCTCCATCACATGTTACAAATAGCTTAAATTTTGTAAACATGGCCAGGAATACTAACTTGCCTGAACATAAACTTACTAGTCTTGATGTGAATTCCCTATTCACTTAAGTCCCCATTGAAGAAATCATCACATACCTAAGGGGGAAAGTACTTGATCTTAGCCTTGCCTTAACCCTGCCTATGAAAACTTTCATTGGCTTAACAAAACTCTGCATTTCCAATAATGTTTTCCAAGATGATGAAGGTAATTTCTAGACTGAAATTTGGTCTTGCCAAGGGAAATCCCCTAAGTCCCATTCTCATTAACTTATTCATGGAATACTTGGAGACTGAGATTCTAACTTCCATAAGTAATCATCCAAAAATCTGGCTTTGATATGTTGATGATGTGTGGTCCATATAGTCATCTTCCTAAGATTGCAGTGTTTTCTTTAATGAATTAAATAATATTCATCCCACCATCAAATTCAAGACTGAATGGGAAAAAGATGGCAAATTGCCATTTTTTATGTGTTAATAACTAGGGAATCTGATCACTTATCCTTCAAGATCTACAGGAGGTCTACCAATGCTGAGAGTTATATTCATTATTTTTCTGTACATGATCCCTCTGTAAAAATGTCTGTTATGTCTTTGTTTTTACGAGAATTAGGGATATGTGATACCAAAAGTCTGGCAGAGGAATGTAATCATATAAGATGTACCTTTAGGCAGTTAAGTTATCCTAAGTGGTTTGTGAACAAGGCTTACTGGAAAGCTAGCAATATATTTTATGTATCTAGTAACAAAAATATGGAAATGGATGATAGGTCTAAATGTTTGGTGTTGTCCTATTTTCCGAACTTGGCTAATGAAAGACAGATACTTAAAAACAGTTTTTGATGTTGCCTTCCAATACAATTACTCTATCAGTAAGACCTTAATTAAAAAAAGCCAAATCATCCAATTAGTGTTTACACAGTCAAATGTTAGGCATGTAAAGATGTATACATTGGCCAGACAGGCAAAACAGAAACTGAGAGATGCTACTGGTAAAGTCATTTAGTACACAGGGGTGAACACAGTAATGTGATCACTAAACACAGCAAAGAAAAAATCACCCAGTTGACACTAACAACCCATTCACAATGTACTCCTTATCTGGTTATGATACCTGTAATGTCATTGAATCTGTCTTAACTGCTAATACTAAGAGCTTTAATTTGTCCCCATGTAATTTTACACTACATCCTATCATCAACCAAATCATTATGAAAGAATTATCAAGAAACGATAACAAGAAAAGCAGTTGAACACACATCTTGTTACTCAGGCCAACCTTCCCTACACAACCCCCTTAACCAAAAGGCACACCCCAATTTACCTTTAATGTTCAGGCCAGTGTATACTTTGCCATGGCACTGACAAGACAGAGTCTGTGTGGTGGTGCTGGAATGTGAAAAACTTTATGGACTGTTTGCTCCTGATGAGGCAGATAGTCTCCGTGAAACATGTCATGAAGCATATATGGAAAAATTACATGTCAAATACAATCATTTGAACTACTGAATGTGATTTCACCTTCATAACTATCATCATGGACTAGAGGGGCCCTTACAGCGGGGGTTCCACTATGGGGTCGCCCCTGCCTAAACTCAATAAAATGACCTGGCGTTAGCCAGAAGAAAAATCCCTGAAGTCGGCAGCCCCTGCCACCTCCCCTCAACTGCAGCAGGGCCCCTGCCCAGGCACACCCCAGGGGTAGCCCTGCTCCAGTCTGGCTCCTACCTAAGCTCAGTAAAATGTATATATATGTACTGTGCATGCATGTGCATATATGTATATATGTGTGTATAAGAATGGATGGGTCTTTCTTCGTCTATTTCCTGGTGCTACCTCGCTGAATTGGGAAAGAGCAATCAAGTACAATATTATAATAATAATAATAAAAACAATAATAACAAATATATGTATTTATATATTCATTATACTTAATTGCTGTTTCCCACGACAGCGAGGTAGCACCTGGAAACATATGAAGAAAGACCCATCCACTCATATACACACATGTATACATGCATTCATATATGCACAATACATACATATACATATATACATACATATACACATATACATATTCATACTTGCTCACCTCCATACATTCCTGACACCATCCTGCCCCACAGGAAATAGCATCACAACCCCCTGTGTCAGCAAGGTAGCGCCAGGAAACAGATGAAAAAGGCCACATTTGCTTACACTCAGTCTCTAGCTGTCATGTGTAATGCACCAAAACCACAGCTCCCTATCCACATCCAGGCCCCAAAGACCTTTCCATGGTTTACCCCAGACGTTTCACATGCCCTGGTTCAGTCCATTGACAGCAC
>JAYMFT010244510.1:0-10999 GCA_038088735.1 Panulirus argus
GGGAAGTATTCTTTCTCCCCTATCCCCAGGGATAATATATATATATATATATATATATATATATATATATATATTTTTTTTTTCTCTTTCCTTTGTATAATGCCACTTTATGTCCATTCTGCTACTAATCAGGCACTTCACTTATGGCTATAGATTCAACGAATGAACAGACCAGCTAAACAATAACACTATCATAACCTCTTGTAATCAACTACACTACAATACGTCCACTCCTACCTCATTCTTACACTACCTCCTCTCTTTTCACTAAACTAATCATCAAGATTCTATCACTCTTGATGTCACCTCATCTCAAACACAAAACAGTTGCCATCCAATCACCAAATCATTCAACAGTACTTTGAAATACTGACTGCATCACATTTTCACCTTTTCTTCCGTCACAACTTCCCCATCTGCTCCTCTCACTCTCATCCCTGTTCATTCTCTTGTTCTCGCTCTTTTCACATCCTTCCAAAGCATTTTCTTAATCTGCCTGAAATTCAATACTCTCTCACTCCATCTCTTGCTCTCCTCTTTTGCAGTTCATATACCTTTTTCTTGACCTCCACCACTTTCTCTTATAGAATAACAATATCCTATTCTATCTATCTATATCTCTGACACCTGTTCTCACCTGAAACTCCCATCAAGGAGATGACAATCGCAAAAGAGCCTCCACTTATCCCTGTCCTCACATGCTTCCCACTCATACACTATTCCAAGCATTCTTCCACCATTTCTTTCCCTCCTGTATTTTTCCACTCAATTTACCCACGTCAAAGGTGGTCTTCCTCTCACACCAACCTCTATAACTGTACTATCAAACATTCTTCTTGTAAACTTCGTCTTGCATTCTTTCCCCGTGTCTAAACCTTCCACAATTCATTCCCTCTGCATTCCCTGCTATACCACATCTTTCTTATACCCCTTCATTTTTTTCTTCATACCATGTACTCATACCTCAAGCTCCTCTCAAATACATCATTTCCACAGCCGAGATTATTGATCTCTGTGACTCATTCCAAGTCCATGTTTCAGCTGCATAGGCCAGGGTTGGGAAGATTATGCTGTCTCTTAATCCTCTCTTAATTTCCATACTTACACCTCTACCCTTCATTATTCTATTAAGGAACCCAATGACTCTTCTACCCTGTGCTGCTCTCTCCCTTATCTCTCCTTCCACTACCACCAAACTTACTCAAAACAGCTCCCTAATGATTAATTCTCTCACCTCTTCCAGTCTTTCTCCCCCCATATCCAAAACACAGTTTAGTACATTTTCTATTTTCACACTAATTTTGCAAAATCTATACTTTCACTCTGTTTCCTTTCAAACACCATTACTTTAATTGTACTTACATTTACCTTCAATTGCCTATGCTTACACACATAAAACACAACTTTCTACAACTCCTCTTGACTCATGGCAAACAACACAGTATCATCCACAAACAGGTTTGCCTCTAGACACTACACCTCACCACTACACTACATCTCTGCATCCCCTTTCCATAGTTTTGCCTTCATCTCCCTTATCACTCCATCCAAATATATAAAAAAGCCAGAGTGACATCACACAGCCCTGCCTCACTCCCACATGAATACTAAAACTTTCGCTCAACTCTCACCCATTCTTACAAATGCATTTGCTACTGTACAGAAAGCTTTCACACCACCCAACAGTTGTCCCCCTACTCCATTTATCCTTAACATATAACACAAAGCATTCCACTCAACTGTGTCATATGCTTTCTCTAGATCTATAAAAGGTGTATACAACTTCTTACCTTTTGCTACATAGTTTTCTACAGTCATTTTCACCACAAAAACCTGATCTACACATCCCCTTTCCTAAAAACCCCTTACTCCTCAGTTATTCTGTATTCAGTCACTTCCATTACTCTATCAATCATCATTCTTACATACACTTTTCCTGGTATACTGAACAAACTTATTCCCCTATATTTGCTACATATAGTTCTCACGGAAAGTCTGAAGAATATGGGGCGTTTTGTTGTGTGGCTGGGTGTCCTCAGAATTTCTGTGTCTATCAGCTTACTGAAAGCTCAGATCTCCCTTAATTACAACAGTAATCCCTCGATTTAACGGACTAATAGGAGGGGAAGGGGTGTCCATTAATGCCAAGTCTGTTAAATCAAACATAACCATTTTTTGATACAACATTCAGTTCACCTGCTTTCTTTCAACTCCTCTATCATTTGATGCCATTTTGGGTTGTAAAGATTGCAAAATCATTTAGTAAATAAAGTCACAATATTCTGTACACAATTTGACCGCACGATAACTTGAGGCAGACTGAGACTGAAACAAAGCAAGTATACCTCACACTATCAAAAACAAATGCGATATGATATGCACAAGGTGCGGTGTTAGAGATTTTTAAATTTTTTTTAAATTTTTCAGTCATCATTAATGTATTATTATTTGCCTGGTCTGTTAAATCCCAAATCCGTTAAACTGAGGGATTACTGTACTTGGCAACTCTCCCTAGTGATCCCATCACCACAGACTGAGGAGCACTTCAGTGCCTCATGGGACAAGCTATAGAGAGGAGATGCATGCTATGAGCAGCTGGATTAACAAAGACCCCTTTTTTTGTATCATTCACTTTTTGTCCCACTGTCACCCAACCACACCTTAGAATAGGGCACAAGAACCTCATATAGCAAGAAAAGGCTCTGATTCTTGCCCTGAGGAGGCAAAAATGTCAGTGAAGGAGATTTATCGGTGTATGGGGGTGAGCAAGTCAGCCATATAAAGTCTCGATGAAAAAGCCTAAAATGTCCCACAAGGTGAAGTTCCACCTCGTAAATCTATATCAGGGCATCCCAGAAAGACTTCAGCAACTACTGACAAGCTTTTCAAGACACAAGTACTGATAAATCCATGCATCACAGCATGACAATTGAAGAAAGCCTATCCCATCCTCCTTGGAAGTGTTGCAGAACGCACCATTCAAGAGTGCTGTCAGAAACACCTGAACCTGCCTCTTTGTCCCCTAACCAGAAAACATCTATTAACTTGCACAATGAGTGATGCTCGTCTCAGTTTTGCAAGGAACTACAAACATCTCACTATGAGGACTGGAGATGGATCTTATGGAGCAATGAGTTGACTTTCCAGTACGGTGCTTTGAGGCATGGCAAGTTGAGAAATCCCTCACACAAGAATCCTCTTGACCTCCATTATGTGCAAATGATTGTCAAACACCCAGACTCAGTCATAATTTGGGATTCCTTCAGGGGAAATTTAGGGCATGGGGGAATTCATGTGCTTCCCAAGAACATCACAATGAATGAAGACTGCTAAATTAAAGTTCCTTGTGACCACATGATGAATTTTTATGAGATCCATGGCTGCAACTTCTCTATGTAAGACAATGCACCATGTGACAAGGAAAAGGTCATGAAATGGTTGTCAGACAAGCATGTGAACGTCTTCAATGGCCTGGGAATTTTCCAGACCTGAATCCCATCACGGAGCTGTGGTCTCACATGAAGCTTAACTTCACGAAAGGAACACCTCTTCAATTCCTCGCCTTCTTGAAGCCATCAGAGACATCTGGTTGAACAGAACTGACCATGATTACTCTGGAAACCTTACTGACTCCATGCTGCAATGCATACATGTTGTTCTGAAGGCACATGGTGGCCACACTAAGAAGTAAAATAAAGAAAATGAAAGTTTTTTTAACCCATTCCTCAGACTTTCTGCGGGTACTGTACATCCTCTGCACCTTTTCATTTGAATAAAGGAACAATAATAGCTTTCACCTAATCCTCAGGCACAACCTTCTGTTTCCATGCTAAATTACATAGCAGATGCATCCACTCTATCACACTTTCTTCTCCATGCTTCAACATTTCAGCCATAATTCCATCTACTCCAGGTGCCTTTCCTACCTTCAGCCTCATTAACACCCTTTTTACCTCCCTTCTTGCTGTAGGCTATTGCACTTGTATTCTCTTCCTTCCATCCTCCATACCCATGCATGTAACATCTGCTGACTTAATTCCACATTCAACAGTTCTTCAAAATACTCGTTCCATTTTCCTTTCACTTCCTCCTTTTGATTCAGCAACTCCCCTTCCTTACTTCTCTCATTAACATTTCCACTCTTACTTACACCTCTTTCCTGTACAATTTATTATTTTCCCTAAACTTTTTACTCAACTTCCTTTCAAAATTTTCATCTACTCTTTCTTTGCTTTCCTCTATCAGCTTCTTAACATTCTGCTTACCTATGTTATATTCTTCCCTCACTCTTTGCTGAACTTCCACTTGTACATTCCTTTCGAGCAACTTTCCATAAGCCTTTTTCTTCTCATGCACAGCATTTCTAATCTCTTCCATCCATCATGCACTGCCCTTGTTATTTCTATATCTCATGACCTTGTATCCAACTACTAATACTACAACCTTTAATGGTCTTTAAATATCTCAAATACCTCATTCACACATGACTGTATCCCTAAATTCTCTGTATTTCCACCTAAACTTTCAATAACGGTCCTTTCATATTCCTCCCTGCATTTTTTGTTTGATTCATCTAACATGCCAACACTTTACCTCTCCATTCTTCCTTACACCATATCTTTACTTCTCCCTGATCCTCATCCCTACAAGAGCAACAAAATGCTCTGAGCTCCAAAGAATCCTCTCACACTTCTAGCATCTAGCATGGCCTTTCTCAATCTTTTACCCACTGCCACATAAGTCAACCAAACCCTTTTGCTCTTTTTCTGTCATTTCTCATCCATGTATACCTGTGGATCACCTTGTGTTGAAAAAAGTTGTTTGCAAGTATTTATATCCCTCTAAGCAAAAACATCCACAAGTTAACTTCCATTCTCATTTACTCCACACAATCCCCATTAACCACCAATCTCGCCAATCTCACTTTCATATTCATATCACCCATTACACCCATGTTTCTCTCATTCTCAAAACTGTTTATAGAGTCATTAAAATTTCTTCAGAAACACTTCATTTCATCCTTACCTCACACAGTCTTCATATTTACAGGCACATATACTCATACCCATTCATACTACACAATTCCAATCTTTTCTTTCACACACTATTCCTGATCCATTCCATCCATGCTCTGCAACATCCTCCTATACTTTCATACTATCAGTAATAGCAGAAATGCACATCCTTCTTTCCTTTTTCCCTAATAATTTTCATTCATTCTAGTCCAAAACACTCCTTCCATACCCTCCCATAATTTCCATCCATTTCCATTTTCACATCATATGCCCTGCCCAAGGATATGGGTTACCCCAGTCCCCAGCACATCAAAACTATAATTTCTAACTATATCTAAATCTAAATAAATTCTGAAACAGTTATGCATAATAAATAACAGTATATGAAGGTGTATGTAAGGGCATACAGATATCTGATAAACTACTAAAAGAAAACAACTACTCCCTAGAAAGGTTATGACATACAGTAAGAATTCTCTTAGAGTCATTAGTGAAAAACATCTACACCATCTTGTCATTTTCTGCATTCACAACACATGTAGAATCTTCTTGAAACATCTTGAGTGATCACTATCTCTACACATCAGTAAAGTATATGCAATAACTGTGCTCAACACATATGCTGGAGAATTCTGACTGCTGAACATTAAAAAAAAAAAAAAATGAATAGATAATTCTGAAATTAACACAATAACAGATAATTCTGAAATTAACACAATCAGTAAAATCTTATTACTGTACCTGTGATTTAGCAAGACAAGCAGCCCTCACATCATTGACTACCTTCTCCTCACTCAGCACATTAGGACACTTGTCCTGAGCTGATCGAACCATACTTTCAACTGTATCCTATGGATATGAATTCAATTCAGTTAACCATTCAAGTACTTCTATCCTATGATTATTTCTTATCAATTAACAACTAAATCTTAGAAAGATTTCTCTGATCAAAACAGGCTTTGCTGTGAAAAAACAAAATACTTTGACTAATTTTACCAATATTCTGGGTACATGACATATCTGAAACCATACCAACAGTTTTCCATATGAAGCAATGATCTATAACTAGAGGTGGCTACCTGAGAGAGGAATAGGGAGGATTACCTGCAGGTAGTTAGTGATTACAGCATGAAGGTCTGCAGACAGTTGGTGGAGCTTAGTCTCAATTGGATTGCCAGCTTCATCTCTGCGTAGCACCACGTCATGCAGATGAGTAATCAGCTGCAAAGAAAGAAAAATATTGTTTTCCTACATCTTTATTCCCCACCTCTGGATTCTAACTTCAATCACACCAGTATCATTCAAACAAATGTTAGTAAAATTAGGACCTTAAATTCTTTAATGGTAAATTACGATTGTATCATCCACATTTCACGAATACGTTCATCAAGACATAAAATGAAGGACACTTCTACTTTAAAGTTAAGAAATCACCAAACAGGGACTGTTCCAAATTTTGTAATCTACAGGCTGCAATATACCAGTAATACCTTCAAAAACTAAAATGTAATATAAAACTATGGGCATAATGATTTCAAGCATAGCTGTTTCTGAATTCAGTCATTCACTTTTTCTGAAGTTCTTTCATTTCCTTTTTATTTACAAAAGCCTCCTCAACCTTCTTTTTACATTTTCTCTTTACAGTTCTTTCTTCCCACTAGAAGGTCATTTCGTTCTATTTTTTGGCCTGCCAGTATAGTTAACTGCTTCATAAGATACCATCTTTGCTCGTTTATTGAGATCTGTTCCCATTATATTTTTTTCTTCAGCTCTATCTGATTGTTC
The DNA here is from genome assembly GCA_038088735.1 of Panulirus argus. Taxonomy (NCBI): domain Eukaryota; kingdom Metazoa; phylum Arthropoda; class Malacostraca; order Decapoda; family Palinuridae; genus Panulirus; species Panulirus argus. The sequence goes on from JAYMFT010244510.1 coordinate 6,801, forward strand.
AGAGCAGTAGTCATTTTCACCCTTTTCTCCTCCTCCTAACATAATTCATATCAGCTTCTTGCTCATCTAAAGGAAGAAAGCAGTGCTTGCTCATTGAAACATCATGATCCTTTTAATCCATCAGCTCAAATGCCCATAAACTCTCCTTAATGTGATGATTACGTTTTTGCTCATGTTACCACATGATTGTAGCTGACCAGACAAGAGCTCCAGGAAGAGCACTGTATTTTCAAAGGATATGGGGCTTTGCAGCTCATGAAACTATTATCATGCAAAAGTAATGGGGGAGGGAGTAGAACGTAAAGGGAACCCTGAGCTATATATGCTTTGGATACCCTATGAGTACCCAGTAGGAAAGAAATGTACAGTGGTAATGATATTATATAATCCTGCAGGGAATTTTAATGGTCTAGAACAAATACACAACAAAAAACAATAATGATATATTCTGGATGGTGCAGCATAGAGTAAATCATGCAATCCTCTGACAGTATAGAACTGTTATACAGGAATTCAATTGTTAAGAGACAGAATGGGAGAACTTAAGTTCTCAAGGTGATAAAAGGTCATGGAAACACAAGTTTTTAGGGTGTATTCAGGAAAATTTCCTATATCAAACAAATCAGTGAACAAATAGGATAAGAGAGACTGATTGATATTCAATCATTACCAAACCTCCTCTTCACACATGTACTAACATGGGTACTGTAAATATTGTACATGATACACTAACTGGGAAAAAAATTATTATGTAACGCTCAAGTCTGACTGTGGTAAATGAAAAAGTTAAAAACAGGGTGAGACAATACCTAGAGAAGAGACATAATTGTTGAAATTACACCTCAACAATTTATTTGGTAATAAAGATTAGAAAACACTTCAGTATCCAGGAACCAAAGCTTTGTGGGGAAAGGTTTTGTGAAATTTACAATAGTATAGGAAAGCTAGGAAAGCAGGAAGAACGGTATAATAAAAGATGTCAAAAAGTAAAGGAACTTTGAGATGTGCATTGGAAAAGATACAGAAAGCATTCCTACCAGACAGTACTTGCTGGGTATGTGAGAGCAATGAACAAATGTAGGTGGTTAAGAACGGAGTAACAAAATCTTTGAACAGAATATTGTGGTCAAGACAGGAGCAAGTGCAAAATTTTCTTAATTTGAGTTAAATTATCAGTGAAAGATCTGCAAATCAGGCCAGGAGATTCTGAGGGAAGAATTATACACATTAATGTAAAAATATGTGAGGAAATGAACAAGTTTAAAAGTAGTTTCACTGTGGAAGACACGACAGGGCCAACCTTAGAGAGATGGGATGGCAAGGAGGTTTTAGAAAACATTAAAATATCTAGGAAAGACCTACAGAATAGTAAAGGGTCCTGAACCTTTAAAAAGCTCATGATCCTGATGAAATTTCACTACATGTGCTGTAGGTGTGTGCACATGCACTAGACAGACTCCTTGACATACTGTTCAAGATGTTACTGAAGAAAAGCAAAGTCAGGGCTTCTGAGGGGGGGGGGTTGCAGGTGTTACATCGTACCCAGGCCCAGGGGTTCAAAAGGGGACCCGGGAATTTCCTAGGATCTCAGAAGACGCAGAAAATCAAACTAGTGCTCCAATACATCCCTTTTTCATCTTCCATACCTTTTTTTGGCCTTACAGCTTATGGCACAAAACTGTAGTGGATAAAAACAGGATGAATGGAAAAGGGAAGGGAGACAGGAAGAAAATCTGTACCATGATAAAATTCCTTTCAGAGGCCCTGAGCAAAGTCCCGTGGGAGTGGCAAAGGCCAAACTTTATATTCATCTATCAAAAAAGACACTAGGAGGAAGAACTGAACTAAAGACATATCCCTGATGAGAGTGGTGTGTAATATACAGTAAAAGATTAACAGAAAGGAAATGGACGACTTTCTACAAAGGAGAAATAACTTAAGTGCAAGGCAACACAGTTTTAAAGAAAGAAGTTCATGTTTCATGTGCATCATAGATTTGTACAAGAGAGAGGGCTCTATCTTAAACAGAAAGGAAGACTAAGTGGATTGTTTTTATCTGGAAGGCCAGAAAGCATTCAACACTGCACCAAATGGGAGGCTGATTAACAAACTGGATAACCAAGTAAGAATAAGGGAAGACTTCTCCAAAGATAAGATCATCTTAGCAAAATGAAACAAAGGATATATGTCAGAGGAGCCTTCTACATATAAACAGAGGTCACCTGTGGTGTTCCAAAGGTGTCTGTTCTGGGGCTATAACTCTTGATCTATGTGAATGACTAGCCTGAAGGTATCACCTTTCACCTGAACATGTTCGCAGATGATACAGAAGTTATGAGGGGAAGTGAAAAGCGAGGAGGATTACATCTTACAAGGAGACCCAAACAGACTCCAAACTTGGTCTTATAAATGTTGACAAAATTCTGCCAGATTAAAATTCACAACACAAAGGAGAGAACAGATTAAAAGAAGGACTCAAAATGATAATACACTAGCATGAAAAAAAGCTTCAGGATTCTGTGTCAGTTGGACTTGGGGTCAACATTGCCCCTAACTTGTCACAAGAGTCCCACATTTGGAGAACAGTAAGGGTAACAAATTGCTTACTAGCAAACAAAAACATAGCCTTAAAAGATATGCTTCAATAAGTTTGGTCACAAAGAGCAAGTAGATAAGGTCCTGAGGAGAGAAATGATGGTAACCAAACAGAGAAAGCTGTTACAAGGAAATCCAGAAACTTCAAGTTTGCTCATCTTGGAAGGGAGAAGAGTGAGGGCTGACCCTGATCACTACTTTCATTAGGATTTCATACACTGGATGGTGAACAGTTCTTCTAGAGATGTAGGGGCAGGATAACTAGAGGCAATCACGTGAAAATATGCAAGAAAGTTGGTAAGAAAGGTGTGAGGAAATACTTTTATATCATGTGTGGAGGATGAATAGGATGAAATGAAATATTGTTATTGCAGACAGCAAAAAGAATTTATAGAAGTATGATAGCAGAGAATGTTCATGAGTCGGGGGCCCATGTGAAAAAGGTCTTTCCCCGTACTGTGCATATATTTAACTAAATCAGTACCTGCTTTATTAACACAGAAACCACCTTTATATGCAAGCTTTTTTTTTTCCATCCAAAGAATTCTTTCATATTGTGTTTTGGATACAACGGCACACTATTCATAAAATAACAAATTGCCTTCAGCACATGATGTAACATCATTCCCAATTCCTACAAACAGCTTCCAAGTAATTCATCAAACTCCCTGCTTTTCAGGGTCTCGGTCTACATATTTTGGAATTAAGTGCATCAAACTTAGGAAGGAATCTTTCGACAAGTTTGTTTGCGACATTTACTCTACAAGTAAAACTGGTCGAATTCATTAGCCTAGAAAGAAAAATACATGTTACATATATACTTTTCTCTGTGTCCCTGTACTGAATACTGGAGCTAAGTGGTTACTTACTACCTTCCTAATAAGACATCCAGTGGCTGACCAAAAGTTATAAGCATACAAATATTTCGGTCATCAAATGCGACAGATAGTGCGAGTGTAGGGAGGTTCTCGTGTAGAAATAGGTGAGGAAGGCTCCATTTCAAGCCACCATCTACGATCTAAGCATTTAACAGATATCACATGGATGGTTGGCATCACTCACTGGATACTATTGGCACGGATCGAGGAAATGTAAAATGGATGAAAATGGAGGAGCACGCGGGTACGGTACGTTCAGCGTACTGTGTAACCTATTCCATTTTTATCCTGCCCATGTTCAGGATTAGAAATTGTAATATGTTAAGTTTCGACCCAATATTAGAATTTGTAATACGTTAAGTTTCAAAACAATCGGCCATCTTTTCTTCCACTGAAATCTGGACTTTTTTTCTCATACCTATTTACCCTTTCTCCTTTTCCACGTAATCCATGCCTATATTCAGTTCATAAAACCTAATTCCACCAACACATTTTGAATAAAGTAATTAAGTATTTTCTTGCTAGACGAAAATTCTCAAAGCAGTTTGAGTTTCAGTTCAATAATCTCCTTAGCTAACAAATAACCGACTGCTTGGGCTTCATCCAAGACGTCAGTAAAGGACTAATCAGCCTCTCTACACTAATTATTTATAATCCGCTAAAATAAGTCGATACTACACAAGCTCGATAATGCACGCAGTTACTATGTCATTCAATAGAGAAATA
>JAYMFT010244521.1:0-24715 GCA_038088735.1 Panulirus argus
AATATGTGAGTGTGTCAGAAACCATTAAGCGATGAAACTTAATGCAATATGAGTGTGTCAAATACCTGGTTTACAAAGAGAGATATTCACAAGTATTCTTATGTGAATAGGAGAGATGGTCAACGGGCATTATTAAATAATCTATCAATTGATAGGCGTGTAAAAGAGTATCTATTGGATGTAAATATGTCGAGAGGGGCAACTTGTGGAATGTCTGATTACTACCTTGTAGAGGCGAAGGTGAAGAGTTGTAGAAGTTTTCAGAAAAGGAAAGAGAATGCTCGGGAGAATAGAATGGGGAGAGTAAGTGACCTTCGAAAGGAGTCTTCTCTGAAGAAATATCAGGAGATATTTGTGTAGGATGGCAAAAGGTGAGAGCAATTGATGTGAGTGGAGTGGGTGAAGAATGGGATATATTTAGGGAAGCAGTGATGGTATGTGCAAGAGATGCGTGTTGCATGAGAAAGGTGGGAGGTGGGCAGATTAGGAAGGTTATTGAGTGGTGGGATGAGGAATTAGAGTTATTAGTGAAAGAGAAGCGTTTGGATGATACTTACAAGAAAAGAGTAGAAATGACTGGGAGATGTATGAGAGAAAACTGAATAACTTCAAAATGAAGGCACAATGGTTGAAAAAGAGGGCAAATGAGAGTTCGGGTATGAGAGTATAATTAAACTTTAGGGAGAACAAAGAGATGTCTTGGAAGGAGGTAAATAATGTGTGTAAGACAAGAGAACAAATACGAACATCGGTGAAGGGAGCAAGGGAGATGGTGATAACAGGTAGTATGGAGTGAGGAGGAGATGGAGTGAGTATTTTGAAGGATTGTTGAATATGTTTAATGATAGAGTGGCAGATGTAGTGTGTATTGGTCGAGGTGGTGTGCCGAAAGAGCGAGTCGGGTTTGCTGGAGAGGGAGAAGATAATGAAAGCCTTGCAAAAGATGAAATCCGGAAACCGGCAGGATTGGATGGTATTGCAGTTGATTTTATCAAGAAAGGGTGTGACTGAGTTGTTGATTTGTTGGTAAGAATATTCATTGTATGTATGGGTCATGGTGAAGTGTCTTAGGATTGGCGAAATCCATGTATAGTGCCACTGTACAACGACAAAGGGGATAAAGGTGAGTGTTCAAATTACAGAGGTAAAGGTTTGTTGAGTAATCCTGGAAAACTGTATGGGAGAGTATTAATTGAGAGGGTGAAGGCATGTACAGAGCGTCAGATCGGGGAGAAGCAGTGTGGCGTTAGAAGTGGTAGAGGATGTGTGGATCAGGTGTTTGCTTAGAAGAATTTATAAGAAAAATACTTGGGAAATGAGATGGATTTGTATATGACATTTTTGGATCTGGAGAAGGCATTTCATAGAGTTGACAGAGGTGCATTGTGGAAGGTCTTGAAAATATATGGTGTGGGCAGTAAGCTGTTAGAAACAGTGAGAAGTTTTTATCAAGGGTGTAAAGATTGTGTACGAGTAGGAAACGAGGAGAGTGGTTGGTTCCCAGTGTATGTCGGTCTGCGGAAGGAGTGTGATATCCCCATGGTTTTTTAATTTGCTTATGGATTGGGTGGTTAGGGAGGTAAATGTAAGAGTTTTGGAGAGAGGGGCAGGTATGCAGTCTGTTGGGGATGAAATGGCCTTGGAAGTGAGTTAATTGTTGTTCGCCGATGATACAGCAATGGTGGCTAATTCGAGTGAGAAAGTGAAGAAGTTGGTGACTGAATTTGGGAAAGTGTTTGAAAAGAGAGAGTTCAGAGTAAATGTGAATAAGAGCAAGGTTGTTAGGTTCAGCAGGATTGAGGGACAAGTTAGATGGGATGTGAGTTTGAATGGAGGAAAAATTGGAGGAAGCGAAGTGTTTTATATATCTGGGAGTGGACTTGGCAGTTAATGGAACCATGGAAGAGGAAGTGAGTTATGAGAGGACGGATGGTTCTAGGAGCAATGAAAAATGTTTGGGAAGAGAGAACGTTTTCTTCGAGAGCAAAAATAGATATGTTTTAAGTATTATTAGTTCCAACAATATTCTGTGGTTGCGAGGCTTACCCTTTAGAGAGAGTTGTACTTAGTAGGGCGGAAGTGTTGGAAATATAATGTTTAAGGATAATATGTGGTGAGATGGTTTGATAGAGTAAGTAATGTAAGGGTATGACAGATGTGTGGTAATAAGTAGAGAGTAGTTGAGAGATCAGAAGAGCTTGTGTCGTAGTGGTTTGGAAGTATGGACCGGATGAGTGAGGAAAGGTTGGCAAAGAGGATATATGTTTCAGAGAAGGAGGGAATAAGGAAAAGCGGGAGACCTAATTGGATGTGGTAGGATGGAGTAAAAGGGATTTTTAGCGGTCGGGGCCTGAACATGCAGGAGGGTGAAAGGTGTGCATGGAACAGAGTGAAATGGAACAATGTCGTATCCAGGGGTTGAGCTGCTGTCAGTGGACTGAACTACGGCATGTGAAACGTCAGGGGTAAACCACAGCAAGGTCTCTGGGGCCTGGTTGTGGATAGGGAGCTGTGGTATCGGTGAATTATTCATGACAGCTAGAGATTGAGTGCAAGCGAATGTGGGGCTTTTCGTCTGTTTCCTGGTGCTACCTCGCTGAACAAGGGGGTAGCGATATTAGTTCCTGTGGAACGGGATGGTGGCAGGAGGGGATGGAGGCGAGCAAGAATGAATAGGTTTATATGTATATTTGTATATGCATGTGTTTGTGTATGTATGTATATATGCATATATAGGTATGTATTTATATATATATATATTTTTTCTATACATATTCGCCGTTTCCCGCTTTACAGAGGTAGCGTTAAGAACAGAGGACTGAGCCTTAGAGGGAGAATCCTCATTTGACCCCCTTCTCTGTTCCTTCTTTTGGAAAAGTAAAAACTGGAGGGGAGGATTTCCAGCTCCCCACTCCCTTTCCTTTTAGTCGCCTTTTACGACACGCAAGGAATACGTGGGAAGTATTCTTTCTCCCCTATCCCCAAGGATATATATATATATGTATGTATAGATACATATTTTTTCATACTTTATCACTGTTTCCCACATTAGCATGGTAGCACCAGAAACAGACAAAGAAAGGTGACATCCATTCGCATCCATTCTCTAGCTGTCATGTGTAATGCACCATGTAAGAGCTATCTTCAGTTGTTCACCTTAGTTTAATAAAATAACCATTTCAGTTTTATCTTTTATTACTATTATTGATTTACTATTATTGATGCTATCACTAACATGGGAGAGGCAGTTGGATGGAAAGATAAAAAATAATGGACCTCGCATTCAGAGCCTGTTGGTGTTTAATTTTCAAAACAATACAGTTATTTACTTTAATTTTCATAACACTACTGTTACAGATTATCTTTACAAATTCACATGCACTCTCCTTGAATTTTCTTAATGAATTTCACATATTTTTTTTCACGATTCATTTCCATTTCTTCAGTATCTTCCTTTATCAAAAAATCCTTTACAGCTTCACTCCTTAACCCTCCTTCGTATTCAGTCTTGTTATGTAATCCATTTAAAAGATTCTGAAATACTTTGGCTTTTCCATTCACTTTTTCAGTGCTTCAGTAGTTTTTGTGCAATTTTTACTCTTATTCTTCAATCATAAGCCTTAAATGAAAATTTCACAAATCACTTTAATTTACTGGACATCAAAAATAGCATGCATGTTAATGTGCCTCATGATGTGATTTGACAGACTCGAGAAGGAGCTCTCTACCAGGAACACCGTGATGTAGTAACCGTTAATGAGTGGACTGACCGTATCTACCAGAGCACTCCCCTTGAACACATCATCACCAATGTTGTAAGCGGTCGTAAGATGAGAATGCAGAAGTATAACTTGGTTGATACTGGTAGGTGTCCCAAATGATAGGGGCAAGTTAAGTGCTGGTAAGAATATATCAGTCTTTCTCTAAAATATATCCTTGGAGCATTGTTTCATTGACTTATATTGGCATTTCAGTCCTGCTACATCTCAAATTAACAACTAAACATGATAATTTATAACCTAAGGTAAGGTGGCAGAGGACCAATGGAATGCATGTATAGTGCCCTTTTAAGGGGAACGAAAATGGTGGATGAATTATAAGGTCTGATGAGTATGCCTGATAAGGTATATGGGAGAGTAGTTATGAAAATGATGGTGTAATGCACGCAACTGATGGGAGGAGTTCTGTGGGCCAGCTGTTTGCTTTAAAGAAAGTCATAGAAATACTAGGAAAAAGAAAGTGACTTGCATGTAGCTTTTATGGATCTGAAGAAACACACAAATGTTTGACAGAGATAGCTTATGGTGTAAAAAGAAAACTAGTAAAAGCAGTGTGGAGTTTTTACTAGGAATGGTATGTGGTAATAGAGAGGGAGGATGCATGGTTTCCAGTGAAGGTGAGTCTGGATAAAAGGTGCAGATATTGTCTCTCTCGGGATGGGGGTGAGGGAGGTGAATACAATAGTCACTGAACCAGGGGTGGGTCTGTAGTGTCCTGGAGGAAGGGGGAAATGGGACGCAAGTCAGTTGCCGTTTGCAAATGGCATAGCTTGTGGCATACTCCATCATGAAAATCTATGAGCATGTGACAGTTTATGAGAATCTTTTGAAGAAGAAAGCTGAAACTTTAACATCAAGAAAAGTAAGATAATGAGGTACAACAGGAGGCTGAGACAGGTCAGTTTGATTCTGAGAATAAATGGGGAGGACTAGGAGGATGTGTAGTTCTTTTGGTACTTATTTGTGGCCATTGTCACTGGATGGAACCATGGAGGCAGAGGTAAGTCAAAAAATAGAAGAGGGGAGTTACAGCCAAGGGCACATTAATGTACATGTGGAAAGAAAAGACTTTGTCCATAAGGGCAGAAATTGATTTGTGCTGTAAGTGATAAGGTTATTCATGTAGGGAAAGAAGCAGGAGTCAGAATGGCCCACCCTTGACTTGCTGATGGCCACACATTTTTTCCCAATAACTATGACCTGGCACATATCAAAAGACAGGTCTTTCACTTCCTCCAAAATTCATAAATACTTTCCCTTTTCTCTCTCTCTCTCTCTCTCTCTCTCTCCTTTTTTTTTTTTTTTTTTTTTTTTTTTTTTTTTTTTCCAATTAAGGCCTGGCCTTGATGTGGACTTATGTCTGTGACTGGAGCCATCAACATTAAATAATTTTTTTAGCTCATTATTATCAAATAGGAGTATTAACTTATATTCCTTGGCTACTGTGCACCCCTGTATTAGAAGTCCAGTTGCAGTGCCTGTCTTTCTATATTTCTGTAATATAGAGACATTTCTTTGTGGTGGATCATATGCATACAGCCTCTCAGTTCACTTGTACAAGTCCTTAACATGTATCCAGTTTGTTCAGGTGTAATATGAACTGCACACTAATGTAAGTGCTTCATAATTTTCTGTTTTTCTTACCAAGTTTATTTTGTGTCAGAAGTAAAGTCTCTATTCATGGTTTCATGATATTGCTTAATATATTTAATAAATTGTTTGTATGATGATTCACCTGACACAGAATGGTTAGAGTAACAGCTATTGCTTTTTGTACTTTAAAAAATGAAGTTACTGAAGTACGAGAAAAATGAGAGTACTTAATAGTAGAGAGCCAGAATGAGTGGGAGTAAGAAACATAAAATTATGCAGAATTGGAAAGTTTTGCAGTAGTTGTAAAATTGGGTACAGTTTGACAATCCAGTTTTTTCTTGTTTGCCGTATGATCAATTTATGAGATGAGTGTGCTTATCCAGAATAATTTTTCAGTGGTGTGGAACCCCTGGGTTGAGAAGGCCAAAGAAATCCCAGACTTTGGGGAAGAGGAATTCCCCAATTTGGTGTGTGTGGAAGCAGGTCATGTCTCTGCACCCGTCATTCTCCCACCTGGCACCGTATTTGAGTCCAGCCAGATCTTGCAAGTCATGTAAAATGTTGCTGCACAATGTTTATTGATAATAGTAAGACCCACGAGTGGAAGACTGAGTAAATCATAGGCCTAGAGTTTACAGAAAATAATTCAGCACCTTAACTCTGGAGTACTATCTTATCTTCCAAGTAAGAGAACATTGTTTTGCTTGTTATTAAACAAAGCTTCAGTTTTCCAATTGTGAGTTTTATTATTATTTTCACAGCTTTGTGATCTGTTCAGCCATAGTGTTTATCTAAGTCCATGAATGGTGAACAGTTACAAGAGGTCCAATGTCGAAGGGGTTTTGGAAGAGACTTGTGGACAATGTATTTCAGCAGTGATGATGTCAGCAAATGTCTGTACCGTATATGATGAACAATCATAAGGTCTAAAGAGATTGTTGTCGATTCCATCTGTTAGACTATAAGGTAGTATGTATGAGAAAAGTCATGTATGGTAGGGAAAGGAACATCAGCAGTGTATAAGTGTGCCTGATACTGGATTGTATATGTATGCTTTAAGGTTGTGAATGGTTTTTCATGAGAGTTCATGAAGTGTTTGATTATGAATAGGTTACATTTACATGGAATTGGTTTCATGAGTTTTTTGTATTGTGTTATCATTTGTTACATGGTCATGGCAACTGTTTGCCTTTCATTTAATGTTGATGTTTATGATCACCCCAGTGAGGTGAGCATATGTAGAGATTTGTGTAAGTATTGTGTTCATTATAAGTTCTCATAGAACAGAATTGCTGTATTGATGAAAAATGTCTTATGGTGCTATGAGTGTTGTGCATGGTGGGGAACCTTTTCATAGCATTTCCAGAAGTAATAAACTTCACTACATCACCAAAACCATGAAAAAATATATGCAATACAGATTAGCTTTGATGTGTATCCCACTAAAATCAACTGACCACTGAATACAGAGTTAATCTAATCAGATAAGTATTTAAGTGTTTGATCTCAAGTGTAGCATTAAGATGATAAAGCCCAGGAGAAAGACTTTATCCAAAAGTGTAGCAAATGATGACTTGGTGATCACAGCATTTATCATGGTTTGTGTCACGAGTTTCATGACATGTCCCAGTTGCAAAAACCAAAGTTATAAAAAATCAAGATGAAGACAGGGTGACTATTTCTTAATTAATTAATGATGTTTGTATTTTGTAGATTGTTTGTTTGTAGTATACTTGCTACTAACCTAGTTATTGATAATGTAGTCATGAATTGCTTTGCGCATTCTGTGATGGTGCATACTTAAAAGAGTGCTAAGGGTTGCTATAGAACAATTTGTAGTTGACATTTTTGAGCTTTCTAATATTGTTAATAACCCAGGATTGGGTAGCATGTGGCTTTCCTACTCCAGATTTAGGAGATCTGTTAGAAAAATATTTTTAGCGTTTTTGAAGTTTTTATAAAGAAATAATTGCCAATCTTTGGACTGTCATATTTTTTTTATAGCTATCATATTCATGCAAAGCATAGCTTTTTAGTCAGATGTCATGAGACACATCTTCACCATACTTTGTAGACTAAACTCATTAGGGATGCATGAAAATGTTCACTTTTAAGAGAAGGTTTGATTCAGTTGGCTTCATTATTTATTTTTAAACTCAAAGCAAACATTATTTTTTTTTTATTTCAATATTTGACATTATTGAATGTCCTCCAATTTTGTGGAAGCACTTAGATCAGCATATCCTTTACAGCTTGCATTGTTCAATATTCTTCATAAATTTCTTGGACTGACAGCAGCTATTAAAGAAGGACTCGACTTGAAGTTTATTGTTCAAGCAAAGCATAATTTTCACTCATAAAAATGTAATATGGGTACTTATATTAATTTAAAAAAATTTACCTGGTTCATTTCATTTTAGTTGAGGAAACATTGTTGAGGTGCATTGGTATGTTAGCAGTATGCAGTCTCTGTATCTTTAAGAAGTAAAAGCCTAAGTATTGAGTACCAGATGGGATGGTGAGGTTACTAGCTATTTTATGCACAGTGCTGGTCACTCTGTCACCCAGCACCCTGTCGTAGTTGACCATAATGTCACAGAAGGATAACTGCTTCTTTCAGTAATAGCAGGGTTGTAATTTGGGTATGAAACTGTTCAGAATGTGATGAAATATGATCTTTAACATCATCTAATATAACAGTATTGTCAATATTGTACTGCATTCCGAATTCGCATTTCTTTCATTTTGAGATGATTTGGTATGTGTTATTTTTAAATCTCCTTCGTAATGTTTAAGTCAGAATTGTGAATTCTCATTTCATTTATTTTATATGGTCATGTAATATCATGTATTGATGCTGAGTTTCACATCTTAACATTTTCTTTAATGTCTCTTTGAAAATCTGAATTTTAAAATATAATTATTTAAAGTTAAAACATACTTTTTAAATTCTCCTGGTATTGAGAGTGTTATTCTGTAATGCTTGTATTGTCTTGATATATAGATATGGTGTAGGCTTTAAGCCTTTATAGTAAATAAAAGAGCACAACAGCATACTTCTAGAAGTGATTATTAATTAGATAGCTAAAACGTAAACATATGAATAGGGAAATCTACTGACAAAGCTGCTTGGAAGATGTTATGCTTACAAAATCTTGTACAGATTGAGAAAAGGTTTTAAAACTTAACTTGTTTTCAATAGAAGAATTTACAACATTGCGTATAGCATGTCTGCATGTGATTCTTATGCATGAGCTAGCCTCTAGGTAGACAAGCCTATTCTGGCAGCTTTGTAATTTTGTTTCGATAAACTTTTTAAACATGGTGATCATTCATCGTTCATTAGAATTATTTGTGGAAGCAGCTTGTAGATATAGGCAAGCTTCGTTGCTGTTGTTAGCATGACACAACTTCATCATGCTCCAATTGGTCGTTAGAGATACACTACCCAAACACTGAGTCCCAGAGTTCTTTGAGATGGTGGTCTGATATCTGAAAGACTCCTTGGTGACTAGTATTGATATCAGTCTCATGTTAAAGCTGTAGCTCCAGGATGAGTACAAGGTTGATATTTATGGCAAGTTGAAAGTCTTGTGATCACTACATATAATCTGGAAAAAGTCATATTGCCATAATTCTGCAATAATATATGCCATCCCTAGGTTCCAGACGATTGACATGGTAATTGGACTTGTTCATATAGTATTATAGTTCAGTTTGATTATGATTTTAATGGCTTTTGTTTTATAACTATTTACATTTTAAAATAGTGTGGAACAAGAATTATTGTTCTTGTATGTGTTATACCTGATCTAAGGTTGTACTTTATTATTTTCAAAAGAACTGTAAATATATTTTGCCAAATTTCATTCTGCTCTAAACAGATTTTCTTGAAATTTGAAGGTATTACCCATTGATGCAGGTAGCAGCTTTCAAATGAATTATATTAACTAGTATAGTGATAGTTATTAAAACTGTAAAAGGACATTGCAGTCTTGCCCTCAGTTGGGTGAGAAAGCTTTAGTCCTTCACCAGCCGAATTGTTTATTGTAAGGAAATTTATACCGGTTATTGAGTTTCATACTGAGTTATATTAGGATTGCCAAAACAGGATGTGACCCATACCATTTTAGTATTACTGGATATCTTGTATATGATTATTAAAGATTAATGTTGCACATGGTACTAGTCACATATTATAAGAAATGGTAATCCTATTAATTAACCATGACAGTTAAACCAAATATTCTCATGTTTGGGAAGGCATGTGTGTTTGAAAGATAATTGGAAAGAGATTCAATAAAAGTTTAAAATTAAATTACTAATAAGCTCAAAAAGTCTATAATAATTAGCAGTCTTTTTTTATCATTAATATTCTTGCATTATTATTACTAAAGTTTAATCTATAATACACCACAATGACCTTGATGTTTAAATTGAAATATAGCATCTACATTTAAATTCTGGAAACTGCATAGATTGAATTGGAGACTGTGATCATTTATGTATAACAGTGCATTACTCCCAGTTACCCCTTAAACTACTACTTCATCCTGCGACATACCTTATAGCCCTACTCTTGTCTTCACATGACAAATTAAAGCATCCTGCCTATGTTTGAAAGCCTAGTGGATGTTTGTTTCTGGAAACCAGTTATCCATAGTTGTCACTAACAGCATAACTTTACTAATGTAAAAAAATTCAGTTGCCTACAGGATATGAAAATGAGTGTGTATATGACATCTTGTGTCATCTTGGTGGGAAGCCAAATGTTTGCATCAGTTAATTTTACAATTACAAAAGAACTATATATAAAAATTATATAGTATTTGTTATATACATAAAAGATACAGATAAGAAAGAGGTATGGTAACAAAAAGTTTGGTTGAGAGAGTTGAAGTAGATGTGCTGAATTGGTTTGGACATACAGACAGAATGAGTGAAAAAAGTATATGTGAGTCAGAAGTGGAGGGAACAGGGAGACCAAACTGGAGTTGGAGGGATGGTGGGGAAAAGATTTTAAGAAATCATGGCCTGAACATGCAAGAGGGTGAAACACATGCATGAGAGAGAGAGAACTGGAACGATGTGGTATACTGGGGTCAATGCGTTGTCAACAGACTGCAGCAGGGCATGCGAAGCATTCAGGGTAAACCATGAAAAGGTCTGTGAGGCATGGTTGTGGCTAGGGACCTGTGGTTTTGATGCATTACACATGACAGCTTGTGTATGGATGTGGGCAGATGCAGCCTTTCTTCATTTGTTTCTGGGGATACTTCTGTAACATGAAAAATGGTGATCAAGTATGGAAAAAGAAAAGACATGTGCAGTGTGAAATCATACCTTGAAAAGATTTTCTAAACTGTGTACTGTGATAAGTATATACAGAAAGCAAAAATGAGTATGTTTGAAAGAGTTGTAGTTCCAACAATATTATATGGGTGCGAGGCATGGGCTACATAGATAGGGTTGTGCGGAGGAGGGTAGATGCAATGTTTGAGGACAGTATGTGGTGTGAGGTAGTTTGATCAAGTAAGTAATGAAAAGGTAAGAGAGATGTGTGGTAATGAAAAGAGTGTGGTTGAGACAGCAGAAGAGGGTGTGTTGAAATGGTCTGACATATGGAGAGAATGAGTGAAGAAAGATTGACAAAGAAGATATATGTGTCAAAAGTGGAAGGGAACAAGAAGCAGATGACCAAATTGGAGGTGGAAGGATGGAGTGAAAAAGATTTTGAGCGACTGGGACCTGAACATGCAGAAGGATGAAAGGCGTCCATGGAATAGAGTGAATTAGAACGATGTGGTATACTGGGCTCAAAGTTCCATCAATGGACTGAGCCAGGGCTTGTGAAACACCTGGGTTAAAATATGGAAAGGTCTTTGGGGCCTGGATGTGGTTTTGGTGCAGTACACATGTCAGCTAGAGAATGGTTGTGTGCAGATGTGGCTAGCCATTCGTTATGTTTCCTGGCTGTTGCACGAGGTGACAATGCTATTTCCTATGGGGCAGGCTGGCATCAGGAACGGATAAAAGTGAGCAAGTATGAATATGTACATGTGTTTATATATGAGAGTGGATGAGTCTTTCTTCGTCTGTTTCCTGGCACTACCTTGCTAACACGAGAAACGGTGATTAAGTACAATAATAAATAAAAAATAGAATGCATTCACACTTGAAAAAAAAACATAATTACCGTATTCTTAAATAAGGAGCATCCATTTTGTCAGCTTATGCTCAAAAAAGAAAAAAAAAATCCACCCGCCACTTAAACTGTGGCTAATAAGAAATCATAGCTACAACTGTCCGAACAAAAACCATGAAAATAAAATATTATATTCTTATATAAAGATAGGAATGTAGAAGTATGAAATATGAAAAATCATCTATTATCTACCTTTGTTTTACTATTGTGGGTGGAGTGTTGAAGTTTATGAATGTTACACTAGGCAAAAAAAGTATAAAAGCAAATTATATACTTATGAAATTAAAGATATGCAAGCATAAGTATGAAAAATTATAAGAATCAATCCTTTATGTTCATTTTGTTTCTCCAAGGTGGAGTGTTGATATCTATAATTTAACTTGCCACACAATTTAAAACAGTGGTATGGATATCTTGTCTTAGCTGATGTATGTAGCAGTTGAATATGTTGTGACATGATGTTTAAGGCTTATCTCTTTAAAGGCATTTGTCTTTTATATAAAGGCATGCATAACAAGGTGATCTTGTCCTTCATTAAGGGACATGATTGTGTACCACAAATTGTATTCCATTTGCACTGTAAGCTAGCCATAGATGGGAAGCAAATCATGAGCCATTGGAGCTGCCTAGAAGGCTGAGAGACCCAGTAGCAACCATAAAGGTTGGCTACATGTCTTTTTTAGGGATTCACTGCTTCTCTGGCACCCAACTCCACTTGTCGTGCCCACTGCCACGCCTTCATGCCCACACGGCCTTTCCTTAAAAATGTTCTTCCAAACTACAAATCCTTACTTAACTATTAATATGAAAAATAAGTTTTAATAATTTTTGCATCTAACCATATGAATCACAAAGATTTGTAAGTGAAAATAATTTGGATTAGCCAATTCAGTTGCTAATGTGTTTTTGTGGAACAAAAAGATTTTGAGTGACCAGGAGGGTGAGAGAAATGAATGGGATAAAGTGAAATGGATTGATATGGTACATGGGCGCAACATGCAGTCAATGCACTGAACCAAGGCATGTGAAGTTGCCTGGAGAAAGCATAGAGAGGTCTGTGGTGCATAGGGAGCTGCAGTCTTGGTGCACTGCACATGACAGGTAGAGAATGAATGAGAGCAAATGCAGCTTTTCTTCATTAGTTCGTGGTGTTACTTCCCTAATTCTAGATCTCTGTTTTGGCTCCACAGGGATTTTGATCTGAATAGCAAGGCACTGAGGAAGTGTGCAGGAAGCAAGCTTGATGACTTTCATCTGGTTTCAGCAGTTCTTGATTGAGTTAAGGTTTACACCAGCATTTGAATATTAATCTCATAACCAATTCATCACCTTTCTAACCTTATGGCAGGGGGTATTATCCTGCATAAAGTGAACACCCATGAACTTCATAAAATAGAAGCAGATTGTCTTCTAGCACCTTAATGTACCTCTCCCCATTCATTGTAGAGTTTTTAGGCAAGAATTCTGTAAAACCATCCCCAACTGATTGCACCACCAAAGCAACCCCAGATCATCACACAATCTTGAGTATTTCACCATTTTCACGGTGAAATGAGTCATACTAGCTGGCACCTACCGGTCTACTCACCCTCCCGTACTCTGACTGCACACATTTAAAGGAACTTATCAAACATCCCCTTACTTCACTGTTATTCACTCCAGTTGTTTACATTTCATTTCCTTTGTAAGCAGGGGTATGGCAGCTAGTTTGCTGAAGGGAATGTGAAGGTCCTTTTGTGGGCAATGTTGAATTATTTGAGAGAGATGTTTCCAAGAAGTTTTAGATGGCTTCTCTCAAGGTCAGCGTCTTGGGAGGTTATCTGTAAATAACAGTCTTCCTTGGGTAACCAGTGAGAGGTTTTGGTGGTGGGATGATGATGTAAGGGAGATTACAAATGCTGGCAAGCAGCTGCCTGATCATGAATTCTAGGAGCCCAGTGCACCTAGAAATCTCCTGTTTACCCATATTTCTTACTCCCAGGCAAGAATTTGGGCTCTCTCCTCCTCAGAAAAGTGAGAGCCAAGCATCTTGAAGAAAAGGTGGAGGAAATAAAGCACCTAAAAGTGAAATAACTAAAATAAAGTGGCATCCAGATGGAAAAAAGAAAGAGTATCCTTCCCAAAAGAAAGCCTGAGGCAGGTTGCTGGTGCTCACACCATTAGAAGTGCTAGTCTCAGCAATGATATGCACAAAGACTTCACTCTGAGACTACATATATGTCTGTTTATATTATACTTGATCTCCGTTTCTCGCATTAGCATGGTACCGTCAGGAAACAGACAATGAAAGACCCATGCACTCGCACATACATGTTAATATACATATAGGTAAGGGAGAAAGAATTCTACCTCCGTATTCCCCCTGTGTCCTAGAATGCAACTAAAGGGGAGTAGGAGTGGGGAGCTGGAAGCCCACCCTTTCTTTTATTTCAATTTCTAAAAGAGGAAACAGAAGGAGTCAAAATGGGGAGTGCTCACCTTCCTCGAAGGCTCAGATTGGGGTGTCTGAATCTGTGTGGATGTAACCAAGCTGAGAAGAGAGGAGAGATAGGTAGTATGAGGAAAGAAGCCTGGGTGTTCTGGCTCTGAGTGAAACAAAGCTCAAGGGTAAAGGGGAAGAATGGTTTGGAAATGTCTTGGAGTAAAGTTGGTGAAAGTGCAAGAGCTAAGGAAGGAGTAGCAATACTCCTGGAGCAGGAGTTTTGGGAGTGTGTGATATGAAGTACAAAAGTGAATTCTGGATTGATGTGGGTAAAACTGAAAGTGAATGGCGAGAGATGGGTGATTATTGGTGTTCATGCACCTGACCACGAGAGGTAAGTGTTTCAGGAGCAGTTGAGTGTGTTAGCAGTTTTGGTGCACGAGACCTGGTATTAATGATGGGTGATTTAATGCAAAGGTGAGTAATGTGGTAGTGAGGGTATTATTGGTGCACATGGGGTATTCAGTGTTATGAGTGGAAATGGTTGGTAAAGAGCTTGTGGAGTTGTGTGCTGAAAAAAGACTCATGATTAGGAATACCTGGTTTAAAGAGAGAGATATACACAAGTATATGTATGTGAGTAGAATGTCAATGGGCATTATTAGATTATGTATTAAATGATAAGCCTGTAAAAAGAGAGACTTTTGGATGTAAATCTGCTAAGAGAGGCAGCTGGTGGGATGTCTGTTCACTGTCTTGTGGAGGCGAGGGTGAAGTTTTGTGGAGGTTTTCGAAAAAGAGGAGACAATGTTGGGGAGAAGAGAGTGCTGAGAGTAAGTGTGCTTGGAAAGGAGATTTGTGTGAAGGAATGCCAGGAAAGATTGAGTGTCGAAAGGCAAAAGGTAAGAGCAAATAAAGTGAGGGGAGTGGGTGAGGAATAGGATGTATGTAGGGAAACGGATGGCATGTGCAAGAGATGCATGTGGCATGCAAACAGTGGGAGGTGTTCATATTAGAAAGGGTAGTGAGTGGTGGGATGAAGAAGTAAAGTTGCTTGCGAAAGAAAAAAGAGAGGTATTGGGGTATAGTACTTACAAGGAAGGAGTGCAAATGATTGGGTGAAGTATAATAGAAAGTGGCAGGAGGTCAAGGGGAAGGTGCAGGGATTAAAAAAGAGGGCAAATGAGAGTTGGGGTGAGGGAGTATCATTAAACTTTAGAGAGAATAAAATTAGTTTTGGAAGGAGGTAAATAATGTGTGAAAGACAAGAACAAATGGGGATATCGGCAAAGAGTGCAAAAGGGGAAGTGATAACAGGTAGTGATGGAGTGAGGAGATGGAATGAGTATTTTGAAAGATTGTTAAATGTGTTTGATGACAGAGCAGCAGACGAAGGGGTGTCTTGGTCTGGGCAGTATGCAAAGAGTCAACCCTGCATATGATGAAATGTTGCAAGGTGGCCAGAGTGGATGATACTGCACTTGAATTTATTAGGAAAGTGGGTGAATGTATTGTTGACTGACTGGTAAGGATTTTCGAAGGTATGTATGGATCATTAGTGAGGTGCCTGAGTATTGGTGAAATCTACGTATAGTGCCATTATATAAGGCAAGGGGGATAAAGGTGAGTGTTCACACTTAAGAGGTGTGAGTTTGTTGAGTATACCTGGTAAGTTGTATGTAAGGGTATTGACTGAGAGGGTGAAGGCATGTACAGAGCATCAGACTGGGGAGGAAGAGTGTGGTTTCAGAAGTAGCAGAGGATGTGTGGATCAGGTGTTTGCTTTAAAGAATGTCTGAGAAATACTTAAAAAAAAAAAGAGAAGGATTTGTACAAGGCATTTATGGATCTGAAGAAGGCTGATAGAGAAGCTTTGTGGAAAGTCTTGAAATATATGGTGTGGGAAGAAAGCCACTAGAAGCAGTGAAAAGTTTTCATCAAGGGTGTACAGTTTATAAAGGTTCCAGGTAAAGGCTGGTCTGTGGCAGGGGTATGTGTGATGTCAACATGGTCATTCAATTTCTTTATGAATGGGGTGGTAAGGGACGTAAATGCAAGTCTTGAAGAAATGGGCAACTATGCAGTTTGCAGTGGATGACAGGGCATGGAAAGTGAGTCAGTGAGTGAGTAACCCCCTTTCTAAATAAATTTAATTGCAATATCATCCCCTCCAGCCACCTTCTGCATTTCATCTTACGTAAGACTTTCACCACTTCTTCTCTCTTTACCAAACCACCCTCCATGATACTCTCCCTTCACATACTACTTCGACCAAAACACCCTACAATCGCCACTTGATCATCAAACACATTTAACATTCTTTCAAAATACTTGCTCCATCTCCTCTTCACTTAACACTTCCCCTTTTGCCCCCTTCACTGATGTTCCCATTTTACACATTATTTACCTCCTAAAACATTGTGTTATCCTCCTTGAAGTTTACCAATACTCACTCACCACAACTCTCAATTGTTCTCTTTTTCAACCCTTATACTTTCCTGTTGATGTCCTATTGCTTTCTCTTACATCTCCCAATCATTTGCACTCCTTCCCTGTAAATAATGCTCAAAGACCTCTCTTTTCTCTTTCACTTGCAACTTTGCTTCATCCCATCACTCACTATCCTTTTTAATTTGCCCAACTCCCACCCTTCACATGTCACATGCATCTCTTGCACATGCCATCACTGCTTCCCTAAATACTTCCCATTGCTTGCCCACTCCCCTTGCTTCCTTTACTTTCACCTTTTGCCATTCAACACTCAATATCTCTAGGAATTTCTTCATACAAGTCTCTTTTCCAAGCTCTCTTCTCCCCGACATAGTTACCTCTTTTCAAAAACCTCTACAAATCACCACCCTTACCTCCAAAAGACAGTGATTAGACATCCCACCAGCTAACCCTCTCAGCACATTTACATACAGAAGTCTCTCTTTTACACACCTATCAATCAGTATGTTATCCAACAATGTCCACTGACCGTATCTCCTACTTATATATATAGTGTATACTTGTGTATATCCCTCATTTTAAAGCAGGTATTCCCAATCACAACTCCAAAAGCTGTCCATCATTTCCATTCATAACATTAAATACCCAAAGTGCCCCAATTATACCCTCAATTGCCACATTACTTCACGTTTAAATCAGCTATCACTAATACCCAGCCTCTTACATTAAAACTGCTGACAAACTCACCCAGCTGCTCCCCAAACACTTGCCTCTCATGATCTCTCTTCTCATGGCCAAGTGCATAAGCACCAAAAATCACCCATCCCTCACCAACCACTTTCAATTTTACCCACATCATTCTAGAATATACTTTCTTATAATTTATTAAACACTCCCACAACTCCTGCTTCAAAAGTAGCTCTCCTCCTTCCTTAGCTCTTGTCCTCTCACCAACCCCTAATTTTACCCAAAAGACATTTCCAAACCATTCTTCCCCTTTGCCCTTGAGCTATGTTTCACTCAGAGCCAAAACATCATGGTTTCATTCCTCAAGCATACTACCAATTTCTCCACTCTTCTCATCTTGGTTACATCCACGCAAATTCAGACATCCCACCCTGAGCCTTCAAGGAGAATGAGCATTCTCGGCCTGGCTACTGATTCTGTTCCTTCTTCAGTTAAGTATACCAGGAAAAGTGTAGGCAAGAATGTTAAGTGAATGAGAGATGAAAGTGAATGATGCAGAATAATTGAGGAACAAGAGGCTTTTAGGAGAGGCAAGCAATATGTTGATCAATTTCTGTTGTGAAGATGACTGGTAAAGTATTTGGCGAAAGATAAGAAGTTGTCTGCAGCTTTTATGGATTTGGAGAAAGCATATGACTGAGATGAGTGGAATACTTTATGGGATGTCTTTAGGAAATATTGGGTAGGAGGACAACTGTTGGATGGTGTGTCAGCCTTCTATAAAACAGCAAATGCATGTGTTTGAGTGGATGGAGAGTTGGGTGAAAGTTTTGGTATACATGAGTGTGTGAGGCAGGGCTGTAGTAGGTAGAAGTTGGCAGTTAGCCAACGACCAGGGAGGTATATTATCAATACTACCCACCTGGGTATCAGGAGGGTTAGTGACATCTATGGGTATCAGGAGGATTAGTGACATCTACTTAATAAGCCAGCACTTTAGTGGTTGTCAATTTGCACTCCTCTGACCCAGTTTGCTGTCTTTTCTTTCTGCCTCACTAACATGTGGACTTCTAGCATTCTGTCTACAAACATACAATCTCTCCTTGTTATATGTAACACCTGACAACACTGAACTCATGCAGCTCCTTCTTCATAACTCTAAATTTTCCTGCAGTGAGCACTATGGCAAAATGGTAGGAGCAGTAGATAGAAGTAGTAAGTAGAAACATTTAGGCAGGATTATAAGATAAAAACATTAGATAGAAGCAGTAGTTAAGAGCATTAGATAGTAGCAGTCACTAGGAACATTAGATAGGAGCCTCTGCAAATGCTGCTAGACTTGCCCTCTGCCAGTGGCCTGTTAAAGATGAGGCACTAAAGGATAAGCGGCATTGGATTTCTTTAGTTATGGAGACTGTTGCCATGGCCACCCCTTTGAGGGAGTTCCAATTAGAACAGGCATCAGAGGTATAGATAGATAGACAGACAGAGGTAGAGCTGTATGATGTCACTGTGGCTTTTTAATATATATATAGATGGAGTGATAAGAGAGATGAAAGCAAAACTAGGGAAAGGGGGTGCAAATATAGTGTGTGGCGATGAGGTGTGTTGGCTAGCAACAAGTCTGTCTGTGGATGATACTGGGTTGTCTATTGAGAATGAAGAGAAGTTGCAGAAGGTTGTGTGTTTTATGATGTTTGTAAACATAGGAAACTAAAGGTAAATGCAAGTAAAATTAAAGTAATGATATTTGAAAGGAAATAGAGTAAAAGTATAGATTTTGGAAAACCATACTGGGTGAAGATGAAAGTGTACTAAACTGTGTTTTGGGAATGGGGGGAAAAGGACTGGAAGAGGTGAAAGAATTTAAGTAATTAGGAGCTGTCTTGGGTAAGTATGGTGATATGGAAGGAGATAAGAGAGAGACTAGTACAGAGAAGAAGAGTCACTGGGTCCCTTAATAGAATAATCAGGGTAGAGGTGTAAGTATGGAAGTGATGAGAGGATTAAGGAACAGTATATTCCTCCCAAACCTGACCTATGCAGCCAAAACATGGATATGGAATGAGTCACACAGATCTTCTCTTTCATTCCTTATTCATGTATACCTGTGGATCATCATGTGCTGAAAAAAGTTGTTTGGTGGGAAGAAACCCTCTCAGCATAGACATCCACAAAATAACTTCTATTCTCACTTACTATGGCACTCCCCATTTAACAACTATCACACCAATCTTATCGAATCCAACCTCCACATTCATATTATTGATTACAACCATGTATCTCATTCTCAAAAACTGTTCATACAGTCATACAAATTTCTCCCAAAATGTTTCATTTCATCCTTGCAATCTTCATATTCACAAGCACATATACACAAACCTATGCATACTTCATGATTCCAAGCTATCATTTTACCCATACTATTCCTGATCCAATCCATCCATGCTCTGTAATACCCTCCCACACGTCCTTCTTTCCCTTTTCCCAATAATTTTCATTCTATCCTGTCTATACCACTCCCATGCCATCCCATAACTTGCATTCATCATTTCCATTTTTACTCCATACACCCTGTCCAAGGATAAGGATTTCCCCAATCCCCAGCACATCCAAATTATAACTTTTAAATTTCTCCTCAAGCTCTCTACTTTTACTTTCACCAGTCATCCAATTTACATTCAGTGCCATCACCCTCAATCACTCGTCCCTTTTACTTTTCAGTATAACTGGTAAACTCCAGTGTTGTTTCTTAGCCTTTTGTGTCTCACCTTTAACAGGCCACTCGCAGAGGGCAGTGTTTCCTAGAGGCAGCAGGTCTCCCAAATTATCCAAAAAACTAAAAACCCCAGCACACCTCAAGCAACAAAGAAATACACATGACAGCTCATGTATGGATGTAAGCAGATGTGGCCCCCTTTTCTGTTCCTTCTCTTGGAAAAATAAAAACTGAAGGGTAGGATTTCCAGCCCCCCGTTCCTATTCCTTTTAATCACCTTCTATGACATGCAAGGATTACATGGAAAGTATTCTTTCTCCCCTTTCCCCAGGTATATCTATCTATCTATCTATCTATCTATATATATATCCCTGGGGATTGGGCAGAAAGAATACTGCCCATGTATTCCCTGTGTCATAGATGGCGACTTAAGAGCGACAGGAGTGGGTGACTGAAAATCCTCCCTTTCAGTATAACTTTCTAAAAAAAGAACGAGGCAAGGAGACAGGTGATGATTTTTCCTCTAAGGCTATGCCATCTGTTCTTGACGCTACCTCACTCACGTGGGAAATGGCAAACGAGTATGAAAAAAAATGAAACATGTATATACAGTACTTGCGGAAAGTCTGAGGAATGGGTAAAAAAAACTCGTTTTCTTCATTTCAGTACATAGCGTGGCCACCACGTGCCTTCAAAACAGCTTGTATGCATTGAGGGCTTCACGAAGGAGAGGAATTGAAGAGGTGTTCCTTTCTTGAAGTTTAAGCTTCATGTAAGACCACAGCTCCTCAATGGTATTCAGGTCTGGAGAATTCCGAGGCCACTGAAAGACGTTCACCTGTTTGTCTGACAACCATTTCATGACCTTCTTTGCCTTGTGACATTGTGAACTGTCTTGCATAAAAATGTTGCAGCTATGGTTCTCATAAAAATTCAAGTGGTCAGGGAGAACTTCCATGTAGCGGCCTCCATTCATTGTGATGTTCTTGAGAAACACATGAAACTCCCTACATCTGCTACTCAATCATCAAACACATTCAACAATCCTTCAAAATACTCTTTCCATCTCCCCCTCACTCCATGACTACCTGTTATCATTCCACCCTTGACCCCTTCACTGATGTTCCCATTTGTTTTCTTGTTTTATGAACATTATTTACCACCTTCTAAAACATCTTTTTATTCTCCCTAAAGTTTAATGATACTCTCTCACCCTAACTCTCATTTGCCCTCTTTTCCAGCCCTTGCACCTTCCTCTTAACCTCCTGTCGTTTTCTCTTACACATCTCCCAGTCACTTGCACTCCTTCCTTGTAAGTATCATCCAAATGCCTCTTTTTTCTCTTTCACTAAAAACTTTACTTCTTCATCCCACCACTCACTACCCTTTCTAATCTGCCCACCTCCCACTTTTCTCATACATCATGCATCTCTTGCACATGCTTTCACTGCTTCCCTAAAGACATCCCATTCCTAACCCACTCCCCTCACTTCCTTTGCTCTTACCCTTTGCCATTCTACGACTCAATCTCTCCTGGTATTTCTTCACACAAGTCTCCTTTCCAAATTCACTTACTCTCACCACTCTCTTCTCATGACAATCTCTCTTGTTTTTTGAATATCTCTACATGTCTTCAACTTTGCCTCCACAAGATGATGATCAGACATCCCACTAGCTGCCCCTCTCAGGACACTTACATCCAAAAGTCTCTCTTTTACACACCTGTCAATTAATACGTAATCAAATAATGCCCGCTGACCATCTCTCCTACTCACACATGTATGCTTGTGTATTTCTCTCTTTTTAAACCAGGTACTCACCATCACCAGTCTTTTATCAGCACACAAATCCATAAGCTCTTCACCATTTCCATTCACAACACAGAATACCCACTGTGCACCAATCATACCCTAAACTGCCACATTAATCACCTTCACATTCAAATCACCCATCACTAATACCCGGTCTAGTGCATCAAAACTACTGACACACTCACTCAGCTGCTCCCATAACACTTGCCTCTCGAGATTTTTCTTCTCATGACCATGTGTGTAAGCACCAATAGTCACTCATCTCTCGCAGTCAACTTTCAGCTTTACCTACAGCAATCTATGGGTATGGGATGTGTGGATCAGGTGTTTGCTTTAAAGAATGTGTGGAAGAAATACTTCAAGAAACAGAAGGTGCTGTATGTGGCATTTATGGATCTAGAGAAAGCATATGATAGAGGTAATATGCATGCATTGTCCAAAGACTTAAGAATATATGGTGTGGAAGGAAGAAAGGCTGCTAGAAGCAAAGAAGTTTTATCAAGTGTGTAAGGCTTGTATATGAGTGGTTACAAAAGTAGAGTGACTGGTTCCATTGTGGCATGGGTGTATAATGCCACCCTAGCTGTTTAATTTGTGTATGGATTGGTTGGTGAGGGAGGTAAATACAAGAGTCATGGAGAGATGGGTAAGTAAGTAGTCTGTACAAAATAAGGAGGACTGGGAAGTAAGTTAGATGTTGTTTGCTAATGACAGCACTGATGGCAGATTTGGGTGAAAAACTTTAGAAATTGATCACTAAATCTGGAAGTGTGTGAAAAGAAGCTAAAAGTAAATTAGCTTTAGCAGGACAGAAGGACATATATTAAATTTGAGGGAAGTGAAGTGTTTTCGATATTTGAAAACAGACATAGCAGCAAATGATGTGGAAGTGAGTTATACAGTGAGTAAGGGGGTGAAGTTTCTAGGGAACATTGAAAAATGTGTGGAAAGAGAGATCATTCTTTGGGAGGGCAAAATTGGGTATGTTTGAAGGTACAAAAATCCCAATAATGTTGCATGGATGCAAGGCATGGTTATAGATGAGGATGTGCAGAAGAGGGTGAATGTGTAGGAAATGAAATGTTTAAGGATAATATGTGGTGTGAGGTTGCTTGACTAAATAAGTCAAAAAATGGTAAAAGTGTTATAATAAAATGAGTGTGGTTCAGGGCTGAAGAGAGTGTGCTGAAATGGTTTGGACATATGGAGGAATGAGAGAGGAGAAGCTGACAAAGAGGATGTATGTGTCAAATATGGAGCAGACAAGGATTAAAGGGAGACCAAATTGGAAATGAAAGGATGGAGTGAATAAGATTATAAGTGATCAGAGCCTAAACATGCAGGAAGGTGAAAGAATTGCACAGGATTAAGTAAAATGGAATGATGTTGTATAAAAGGGTAGATGTTTTGTCAATGGACTGAACCAAGGCATGTGCAGCAGCCTGGAGAAACTATGGAAAGGCCTGTGGGACCTGGTTGTGGAAAGGAGATTGTGGTTTCAAGTGCACTGCAAATGAAAGCAAGAAAATGGATGTAAGCAAATGCAGCCTCTTTTCATGTTGCTAGTGCTATCTTGCTAATGCAAGAAATGGCAATCAAGTATCCAAAGAAAAAAAGAAAGAAACTAATGTATATTTTTACCATTTCACTACCCTAAGAAATTTTGTGCTTACCGGGGCGATAAAAATAACTATTGCACACAGAAAGTGCTATAGCAAACTTATCATTTAAGAAAAAAGTTAAGGGAGTTAGTACATAATTCTAGTCTCCAAGAGAAAATTAAGTCACAAATGGTGCCAATGAAAACATATGCAACTGGATTCCTGAATCTAGAAGCATTTATACTTATATAGTTACAAATACTGGAAATCATACAGTATTGGACTCACTGTCAGTTCATTGGCTTCTAATGAAAAAATATTTTCAACACTGTGCCCCCACATATAATTGCTTTAGAGTACTTTCTATATGAAATTGCATTCCTTATTCAGCATATTTATAATTCATAACTACAAAATGCACCAGCAAATGTAATTAGAATCTGTTATTCCATGAAATTTGATGCATTTTATTTTCCCCTTCACTTTTATGTGCAGGATTCACATCATTTATCAACATGTGCTATAAAAACTGTTAATCAGTTCCTTGTCCTTGTTTCCCACTTTCATGTGCAGGGCCCACGGAACAAAATTTACTACCAAGTGTGCAAAGAAAACTTAATCAGGTCCTTGTCCACTTTCATCTGCAGGACCCACAGCACAAAATAAACTGTCATATGTGCTAGAAAAACTGTAAATTAGGTCCTCGTTCTTGTCACTCACTTATATATGTAGGCTCCACAACATAAAATTTTCTATAAAATGTGCTATGATAACTTAATCAGGTTCATGTTCTGGTTGTCCATTTTCATATACAGTATTCACAACACAAAATATATAATCATATGTGCTAAAAAAATTTATTCAAGTCATTGCCCTTGTTGTCTGGTTTCATATGAAGGATCCACAACGCAAAATTTACTACAAAGTACACTAAGAAAACTTTATCAGGTCCTTGCCCTTGTTGCCTACTTTCATATCCAAGAATAATGGCACAAAATTTTCATACAAGTGTGTGAGGAAAACTTAATCAGTTTAAGGCCTTACCCTTCTTGCCCATTTTCATAGCAAGGATCCTTAGCAAAACATTTACCATCAAATATGTTAAGAAATTGTTATTAAGATTATTAACCATGCTGCCCACTTTTATTTTATATGCTGAATCCACACCACAAAATTTAAGATCAAGTGTGTCGAAAACTATTGCAGTCTTCTCTCTGATCACCAGTACGGTTTCCGTAAGGTGAGATCCACTAGTGATATTCTTTCCTATCTTACTAATGTCTGGGCATCATCCCTGAAAGATTTTGTAGTTGCCCTTGACATATCTAAGGCTTTTGACAGGGTGCAGCATCAGGGTCTCATCTCTTAACTCCCTCTTTTGGCTTCCCTCCCTCACTTTGCTCCTTGATATCTAGCTTCCTCTCCAGCCGATCTATCTCTGTGGTTG
>JAYMFT010244522.1:0-10999 GCA_038088735.1 Panulirus argus
TATATATATATATATATATATATATATATATATATATATATATATATGTGTGTGGGTGTGTGTGTGTGTGTGTGTGTATGTCTGTCTGTCTGTCTGTCTGTCTATCTGTCTGTATCTGTGTGTGAGGTAAAACAAAATTTTAGTTGTAATCATTCAATAATACCGTGGGGACCCATGACCAAATTTGTCCAAAAGACTGCCACGCTTAATGTGACCACTCACTTCCTTGTAGGATGGGGAAAGGCCGTTAGCATTCTCTAGAAAGGATAAGACTAACGTGTCGTGGATTATAATAGCAAGCATGCGTAAAATAATCTAAACATCCTAACGCAAGAATGGCTGCATCCCTGCTAGTAGAGACCGGCAAGGATAGTCAGACGGGATAACAGCCCCCTTAAGCATACTGAGTTACCATACATGAGTATAATACCATAAAAGGGAGATTTTTTTTTTTCATCCTAGCAGCATACTGACGTCAATACTGCCAGGAAATACTAGCTCGGTAATTCATATATAATATACAATTGACAATTAAAAAAAGAGAATCTTGGGGAAGACATGGAAACTAACTCAAGTGCAGAGTAGAATAGTGATAAAGGTCTCTTCATGGCGTATTAATTCGTTTTAAGCGCTGACTCATCATCTTTTCACGTGTGCATTTAACACGCAGCTCCTTAGCATCAGACTGCACAACGCACGATGGGCAGATGTCTAAGTGGCCGTGCGTCAGCGACTCGTCGGTACGTGTGTACTCTGCTCACAGATGCTGCCGCGCCCGCTGGGTCGAGCGTGTCACCGATTCGGCTCACGCTGTCGCTACACCTTCCGTATCGTCTCACCAGCTGGGACTCTGTTGATAACTCGCTCCTGAACGAGGAATTTCCCTCCCAAGCTGAGACCCTATTGAGCACAAACAGTCAGCGTTGCTGTGTGCACTTAACCGACCCGTTACCCCCTACGAGTCTTACGTCGCCATTCACGTTCTCTTTAGACAACACAATGCTGTACTCACCGGAATTATTGTGGATGTTTGTGTCCGCCCCAGAGCTGGTCGTATTTCCGTGTCCTGTAAGCGACACATTGGGACTGTTTCCATGACCCTCCAGGTCTGACGAAGCCAATACTGGTCCGTCTTTTCTTGTTCCAGTGACACGAGAGTTCCGACGGCACAAAGTTTCCTTGATTGATGATACACATCCTCAGTTTTCCACCCCCTGCATTTTCTTTGTCATTTATTGTCACTTTCTCACTGTATTTCCGTATTGGAACATCGTGAATATAAGATTTTACAGTTCATATGATTTTGTAGGGAAAGCATGTCGTAACCAGGTACCACTTGAAGTGCTAACGAGCCAATTCATTCCCACAATTAGCTTACTGCTACATTGATGCTGTAACTCAGAGTAGAACTTTCACGTTTTGTCCTTACATTATCCTTGTACCATAATATTTTTATCGTTAATAAACTATATAGTAAGGATGTCGTTAATAATGTTGAAGTTGGAGAAAAATTTGGTACAAATGATCATCGACAAATTACTTTAGAGATCGCTCTCAGCACTGCATGTAATGTTGGTCAGTATGACTCGCGAAAAAAAATATGCCCGATTTTAAACTTGCAAATTTCATTGATCTTCGCATTGCTCTTGACAGGCTTCAGTAGAGCTTCAGAAAAAAATTCAGAGCAGCAGAGGAACCATACGTGCCAGTACGTAGTAGACGATCTATTTCTAAAACGTCACCAAGGTGGAGGAACGGTGAAATAGAAATGTGCCTATTTTCTAGTAAGAAATTCAAGGAATCCAATAACCAGCATGATAGAATAATTCATGTAGATTTGCTCAAAGAAAGTGAGAGTTATATGACAAACTTAACGTCAATATGAAGCGTATATTGCTGAAAGTAGCAAGAGAACCCCTTTGTTTCAAGACAAGGAAGCCACGGCACAAATATTAAAGGACTTTTTTTTTTTTTAATCTGTGCATACGATCGAAGACACGACCCATGTCCCAAATCCAGTTGAATATTAAGAGAGAGGAATATTCTTCAACAAACTGACATGAATTATAGCCGAAGACATATTTCCAGCAATAAACGGAACGAAAATAGATAATGCGGCCGGACCTGATAAGTTTAAGCTGAGGACAATGAAAGAAGCGAAAAGTGGGGTAGTTAAGCCCTTGACTGCCCATTTCAATAAGTCACTGGCTACAAGAAAAATTCCAGATATTCAAAGTTCAATAAAGGTAATAAGTCACTGTCCGGAAATTATCGTACAATTAGCATAACGATTGTAGTTGGAAAACTTACAGAAACCATCATTCGAGATAGAATTGCAAACCATTAAGAGGACTGCCGTTTGATAAACGTTCCTCACATGATTTTCGACGAAACCGCTCGTCTGACAAATCTGCTTGATTTCTTTTATGATATAGTCAACATGTATGACCAAAGTAAAGCGGTTGACTAACTATCTAGATTTTCAAAAAGCCTTTGATAAGGTTCCTCATCAAAGGTTGCTGGCAGAAATTGTCGTTTGGCATTGAAGGGGGATGTAAGCCACATGAATGGACAGTAGTTGTTCAGGGACGTAAGGTACCAGTACTAACCCATGTAGTGAATTATCAAGAATTTACGAGGCGTATACACTTTTCTTTAGTTCCCCCTCCACAACCCGTGGGAAAACGGGTACTTCAAGGTCATTCTTCCTCCAG
Source organism: Panulirus argus (assembly GCA_038088735.1). Classification (NCBI taxonomy): domain Eukaryota; kingdom Metazoa; phylum Arthropoda; class Malacostraca; order Decapoda; family Palinuridae; genus Panulirus; species Panulirus argus. The sequence continues at coordinate 2,715 of JAYMFT010244522.1, forward strand.
TAAAACGCTCTAGCTGATTTCCCCTACTGATTGAAATGAGTCAAGAGACTCGAGACAGATAGATTTTCATCTTTCTGAGACACTGAAGGGGATTTTAACTCTTAACATAATATTAAGCCCCATATTCTTCCGAGAGTGGAGGTAAAAGTAGCAGCTCCAGCACGTGAAATCACTTGTTTTGTAAAACCTTTCTCGGTCAGGTTATAAGGAATCTTTGGAAACGCGACGCTTCATGAGAGGGGTGATGGGACTCTGTCCTTCTTCTAATTGACCAGCAGACTGACACAGTACCTTCCCTTGTCCAAGGGGAAGTATCCAGGCGACTTTTCCATATTCCAAGCGCCGGTCAGAGACGTTGGAATGGCCAATAGAGAAGATATAGTTTGATCTACTAAGGCTACCTCGAGAGAACTGTCACAACGTCCTGTAACTAAAGATGGTGTGAATGCAGAGTTAAATCAACATACCTTTAAGCTGGTAGACTTTGGAAGGGGAACCTTACGGATTAACTCCTTATATTTCTCACTCCAGACCCCTTCAACCTGGTACAATCCCAAATCTATGTTCCCGCCTATAGATTCCCTCATTCCCAAAGATCGACAGCGAAGGAATGTGTGAATGAGATGTTACGACTCGGTGAAATTCAGCTGTGGTTTCAGGAAGCAAATATATAGTCATAAGGATTATTCTAAAATGGCCTTTCCTGGTTTAGACGATTTGTTACATTGTTAAGAAGGCCGTACCTATTACATTCAGTAAATACATCCCTTTGTGAATGAAGGCTGATAAATGACATTGCAGCAGATAATAGTGAATTTGTTTCGCGAGTATTGACCTAACCTCCAGTGGCAGTTTTAGATGTTAGTATCAATATGTGTTTCCTGAAAGAGTGTTAGTTATCAACCAAGGTTTACTGGTTATATCAAGCAGGGAGGTACCGAGACTAAGAGTATACCCCAAACTCCAGCAACATCCAAGCTGGAAGTCTCGTGTGAAAAGGGAGTCGTTTATTGAAGTTTGACTCCACAGCTAACATAACAGTGCCAATAGCAACTTCTGAAGTTGTCCAGTGGTCAGAAGTTGAGGAAGACCCACCGATCGTAGAAACTCTAGGAAAACTCGACGCCCAAGTGGACGGTGTTAAACTTAACATTACAAGGAACTCAGTGATGTCATACAACTATTCCATGTGAACAATATTAGAGCTAGTATTTGTGTTGAACTTAATCTTAGTGACTGTAGTGTTACAAATATTCTGAAACCCTGAGACTGTAGGGCATCATGTAGCAGGCTGAGAAACTTACTGATGAGGATAAACTCTGTTTTATGTATCTTATTGTGTTCTAGTATTATGACATGTATCCAAGATTTCGATGTCATGATTACTTTAGATTATTCAGGGTAGACTTTAGTTCTTAGGCCAGACCACTCAGAGACGCACGAGGATTTGCGACGAAAGTGTCCAAGGGAATGTAATAGCACCTTTTAGCCTAGTCCATTAGCGATAGATAAGAAAACTGTGAGAGTCAGCAGTTTTAACGACTTGGGTTCCGCTCGAGGCAGGACGAAGTCTAACAGTGGAGACCACCCTGGATAGTATACATCATTCTTGGTGAAGGTTATACACTCTCTATACTCCTCACGAAGAGTTAAGTGCTTCATTTTTCACTTATCACCAAACCTGCTGATTTCCTAAACAGAAAGGGTGTAGAGCGCTCCAGCCGCCATAAAACCTCTTGACATACGAGTTAAACTGATTATTCAAAGCTAGCTCAACCCATACTTTTGCCTACTTACCATAACACGTCACAGATAGCAGCTTATGATCTCAACACCATCCCCACTTAAAAGCCCTACCACAGGCTGTCCTGGGGCCAGTCTCTCAGATAGTCTCGAGCAGGTCTCCTCCTGGGGCTGACGTTCCGCCTCCAGCTTCCCGGAGACAAAAGAAGTCTTCTGCACTCCAACTGGTTGATGTAGAATTTATTTTTGATAAAGGAAGATTTCCTTTATATCCGTCTTGCACACACACACACACACACACACACACACACACACACCAGCCTAAGCCAGGTACCCATTTACCGACCAGCCCCGAGGGGAAGGATGAACACCTAGGTTGGGTGTAAGCCACCTGTCATACCCAGGATTCGAACCCATATAGTTCCGACTTCGGGCTGGCCCCTGCTGACTCATGGCCATTTAGGCTAACCACTGCACCAAGGAGACCCAGGTGATTACCAATTTTCTTACCTATTTGTACTGTAAGGGGAGGGAGTTTTACACTCGCGGGGCGCTATTCCTTGAACATTCTCTGTTATTACACAACTTTTTTGAATTTATGTATGCTGTCTGCATCAACCATGTTGTCATTCATTCTGCCCCATTCATCCATCACTCATATACCATAAAAGTACCTCTTTACGTCTTTCTTTTTTTTTTTTTTTACAAGTTTCTAGCTTGACTTCTTGTCTTCTGGTTGTTCTGTCTGTGCATCTCTCGAAAGAGTGTTCACTGTCCACGTTATCGATTTGTTTTAAAAACTGAAAGGTTGAGTTCAGACCTCCCCTCGATCTTCTCTCTGCGAAGGCTGGCATATTTTAAAGCCTTCGGTCAAGGTCACTCCTCAGGTGACTTCCACTCGTTGGGGCGAGGGATTCCCAGACATGGATCCATTGTCCCCTTCCACTGAAATAGTTTTCTCCCCATCGGAGGAGTCTCCTTCCTAAACGTGCCTGGCATTCCAGCTTCTTAATCAGCCGCCACCCAAGCCGCACTGTGGTAGATTCCTCCTGGCAATCTGGATATGAGCAAGTGCACCCAGTTTATCCGTTTGTCTAAGGGTTACCTAGCCGACCCAAGGTCCAAGCAAGGTGGTCTGGCCTTAACGCTTACAAAAAAGAGAAAAAGTAAGTGGTAGAAGAACAGGATGGCAAAGTAAAGGCTCTCTCCGCACGGTTAGCAGCCACCTCCACCGCTTAGGGATGTAGTGAGACCGATACGAATCCAAAGAATTCTTTATGCGTTAACTTAACAAAACTCACGCTAAAGTATCAGATTTTCGTACATGTATTATATACAGGTTGGGTAATGACTTTGTACAGTGGTGTATGTAAGGGTGACAAACAGAGTGGGACCCGCCAGCCGCTCCCCCACTGCCCTCCCACCTACCTAGCTAACCACAGTTGTCAGGTTCGAACAACTAACTAACCACTTGTTTGACAGTTTCGCCTCCGCTCGCACATCGGCCCAACTTGACCCGCTTGCCCAGCGCAGCAATGTTGGTTCACTTTCTCTGGTCTATAGGTATTACTTTGGTTTTTGCTCCCGAGAGCTGGCTGTTTGTGTGCCTCCACCACTAGCTAAACCCCGCAATACTCAGCAGTCCTTTGTATCGCTTAATTGCAGTATGGTCGTTGGCAACTCAAGGGTGGGCCACTTTGATAACTGTTTCTTTCCCTACACGTCGAAGCTTTGGAACTCTCTGCCTTTTCATGTCTTTCCCGGCAACTACGACGTGGAACTTTTCAAAAGACAGATTTTTCATTTCGCCTAAAATTCGTAAATTCTTCCCTGTGTCTCTTCTTTTTTTTTTTCTTTCATTAACCTCTATATTTACCGAAAGGCCCGGCCCTTGTGTGGACTTTTGTTTGTGACTGGAGCCTCCAACGTAAAAAGAAAATAAAATCTAACACAGACGTTGTATTCCATCAAAGAAAAGGACGGAAGTAACGTAACAGTCAGGCCTGACACATTGTAATTAATCACGCTGCTTTAGAGATAATGATGATAACATGATTGTTGCGTGAGATGTTTCCACATTGTAATTAATCACGCTGCTTTACAGAGATAATGATGATAACATGATTGTTGCGTGAGATGTTTTCATTAATCTGACTGCTTCAAGGGGTTGAGTTGATGAACTTTCGTTCCGGCATTAAAGCACAACACCACAAAATAGGCAGATGTTGGCTAGGTTTTAATGTCCGGCAATAGTAACTGTGTGGAACTGGTACATGATATAAAACGGCTCAAAGCAAGGTCACCAGAATAATTTCTGTAATGCGCTGCGTTCATGGGTCGCTATTGACCATCTTGGATACGGAGATCTTAAAAGTTTCCAGAGAGTTTCGTTGAGCGGAACGCTTGTGGCGCTCCTGGGCTGTGAATATATAGAAAAGGCAAGGAGCACAAGTCTTTCAATGGGGCCATGGATACACAAAAAAAAGTACGTAGGTTTTTCTGAGGTCATGGGTCTGGCCTCACATCGGTAGCCCTACTGTCATGATATAGTAATATATTAATTACTAACAATATTTCCTGCCATTTGCCATAATAAATATTATATTAAATTCATATATCGATGGAAACAATTATAAAGCGAGACGACCATAATAATGAGGAAATTTATCTAACGTTACCAACCCCCAAGACACGAATCGTACTGATCATTTCGAAATTGATCGGACCCCACTGGGTAGATATACTTACCCACGCTCCTAATTGTGTACTGAGGTTGCTGAGGCACAGCTGTTTACCAGGGGCTTGCTGACGCAAGAGTGTATTGCATCGCTAGCGTGTTGTTGCGATGGCTGAGGTTGGTTAGTTCGGTCTTTGCTTATTTGGGGCTTTAAGCTTATTGGCGGCTGGGGTTATGAAGTCTTTGTCAACCTCAAGTTATAACCACCCGTCTGGAAAAAAAATTGATCACCTCTAGTTGACGATTATTCTGGGACCAATACATAACATTCTCTGAATGCATGTGTGGTCGTATTGTTGCCTCTGTAAGTTTCATGCTTGCCCCGGCATCGTTGACCTAGGCTATGCATCGATTATATTAATTTAAATCTTCCATATGGAGCCGTCTGTATCAAGTATTGTATAAATCGTTTACTTGCGCCTGTATGCCCTGTGTTAACTCACTCCGATGCCCTCAGTGTTATTCCTCCATTTCTGACGGGGCATGGGCCCTCCCTGGGTCCCTGGGCCCACCTGGGACCTCCTGTCACCCCTTTATATGGAAGTATTGTACCCACCGTACGCCCCATACATCCCTCCGTCTGCCCCTAAACATGTACCCTTCACCCATGCTCCCACCGAAATGCTTTGCCTCTGGGATTAGATGAAATAATATTTTGAAATTAAGGCCCTTTTTGTTACAGACATGTGTCGTGGGCCTGTTGTTACGACCATGTATCATGGGCCTGTTGTTACAGACATGGATCATGGGCCTGTTGTTACAATCATGTGTCGTGGGCCTATTGTTACACCCATGTTTTGCGGGCCTGTCGGTACAGTCATGTGTCGTGGATTTGTTGGTACAGCCATAAACTTGGATATTGGGCCTGTTGATACAGCTGCGTGTTTAGGGTGTGCTGGTATAAGCGTATTGTCGAGGTAGAGAAGGAAAGAGACAAGCGGTAAGAAGCCAACAGAAGCATCTCGGGATCAGACAACCCAGCCCGTCGTCCCGTTGCCCCAGCGTTGATATCACCGACAAATAAATTGGTGGATGACACGAACAGTTTGCTCTGGTTAGTGGCGATGTTGAGCTTTGTGCCTCACAATCACGAAAAATGCTTCCAAGAATCAAGCTAAAATGGCGCACAGGCTCAGCTTAAGTGGCTGTCTTTTGTCCCCACCCCGCCTCTCGGTCCTTTATCAAGAACACTTTATCCAAAATGTGGTCCTCAACCCACTCCCGTCATTGTGTGGGTCACACACCAAGCGTGTGGCATTGTCGGCTGAAGATAGAACGTCATCACGCTTAGAATAAATGTTTGAGCTCCTGGTGTAATTGGGAAGAAAAATCCGTGTAGAACTGGGCTGAGGATGTTTGAACAACAGATAGGGTTAAGCGGCAATTTAACTCGGCGCGAATTGGTAAGGGTTCTGTATAACCTCTCTCTCTCTCTCTCTCTCTCTCTCTCTCTCTTTTCAAATTTACTAGCAGATTTGGGCCCTCCGAGCCTCAATTTGTCCCTGCATAGGTTTACCACATAATCCCTCACCACTACCATTCCCTCCCTTGCTACCACCACGCCCTCCCTACCTCCCACCTCCTTAGGCACCACCCTGTACGGTGGATAGTGTTCGGTTGTATTATAATCACCCACCTTCCCATTTTCCCCTCTACATACCTTTAATATTGCCAGCACAACCTTTCCGCTCGGCAGTACGATATTTTCCCATAATTATTCCACTCCCAGTGGTGAGCAGTTGCTATGTATTCCTCATACGTCTGGCAATGTACTTGCCGTCCACAGAAGATTAACGATGTACTCCCACACTCTACTCTTCTTCTCCTTCGATAAAGTTAGTCGTCTTTGATTAACAGCAGAGTCTCACTGAGTTCAATTGTAAAGAGGAAAGGGAGCCAACCATCAGCCACAATGTTGTGCGCTGCCTGCATTTTAACGCTGCCAATATCAATCTGTAGGCATCACGTAACGGTTCTAAATGTTTACATTCTTTTCCTAAGTTTTTGAGCCTCGGTCATCCGTATTATTAATCTTTTTCCGTTGTTGATATTATCATTTCTCATTCTAAACCTAGTCTAGAGCCAGAGGTTCTTAACCGGAAGGGCTTTTGAATTTTCATATTCCTCATAAAACTAATATTGTTTTCAGCTTCTGAATGTTATATTTTGATGAGGAAATGTTGGTAGAACCGACGTTGGTTGTTTGGGCTAAATTCAGGCCAACCAACTACCACGGTAATTAAAGCCGTCAACATCACTCTACATCCACCAGCCGAATAATTCTTAACACCTTTTTCATGTGGTAAGCAAAAAAGACAGAAAATACACTCGCTGTACACGTGGCCTTTGGCTAAGAGAATTTGTTGATATGCTGTAAATATTGAATAATAAATGCTTATGTAAAACTGTATTAAAGTAATGGTATAATCCATATTCATTGCTTACTTAACGGTCTTAATGTCATTCCCATTGTTATATTAATCATTTCATTAACTCTGACTAAAAAAAATAATTGACTCTCCTTTTGCATGTCTGGTCTATAAACTTTATTTAATTAATGTGAATAAGATTCAGACTGTACGGCTTTTCGGCGAGAAACTCTACCTTTGTAACTGGGTGGCCCAAGTGTTCGAACCCCTGCTACTACACCCCCCCCCCTTCCAAACACACACACACACACACACACACACACACACACACACACACACTTGAATTTGATAGACCGTTGCTTATTTATTTACTACTTATTTACATGAAGGGTGGGTGAAGCCTGCAGTAATTGGTACAGGAGTCGTTACCTTACCTGCCATTGGTTGGTATGTAAAGTACCTAATGTGTAGCAGTGAATTTGTGTGTGATATTAAACAAATGTGGTATCTGTTTTTCCTTGAATAAATGATATATAAGAACGGTTTATTGAAATTAGGCAGCTATTCGGCTGATGATACACTTGTAAGATATTGCAGAACTGGGAGGTCATACTACTAACTAGTCATCTACTTAAGAACTTAGTATCAGAGGAGGGTTGGATATTTCCACGTTTTGGACAAGAATGTGAGGTACATGTACGTACATAGGGTAAATGCTCTGGTTTATAAGTTGGTTTATAGTTTAGGTACATGAACGTGTTAGTAAAATGATAAAATGTTGTACTTAAGATTTCATTGATTCAGCTTTAATTTCATTAAACTGTGTTTATAGTTTTATTTTTCATGCAGTACTACAAAGAATACAAACTTATAATGCCATTGATCGGAGTTTTAATGGTAACAATAATAATGATTTTGAAAATAATTTCTATTGGAAAGTTATCACAAAAAGGATGTCCATTTTCCGCTGGTGCCAAACACAAACATTTGTCATAAAGGAGAACGTGTCAAGACGACCGACTCAGAGATTTTCGTCACTCGAAAAAAATGGAGGTCAAGTCCCACCAGTCTGTATAATGTTTTGAAAACCAGTCCAACAGTTTCATGAAGCCATACCAGCTCAGGCCACACCTCCGTACTGTTCATCCGTAGCACAACATGAGGGATTGTGTAGTCTTTCCGTGAAAAGCCGCGGCTCTGAAGTGGGTCAAGTTAGATCCCAGTGTCACATCGCGGCAAGAGGAGGCCTTGTTCACACATCTGGCATAGTTCCGCTGCAAGTGGCGTAGATTAAAAAGTTTCACACCATTGGCGAGACACTTATAAAGCTTTACCTTCTTGAATGTGCCCGAATACTGCTTTTTTTTTATGTTGAAGGCTCCAGTCACGGACAAAAGTCCACATCAAGGCCGGGCCCTAGTTGAAATATAGAGAGA
>JAYMFT010244533.1:414-10999 GCA_038088735.1 Panulirus argus
AACAAATGTGGTCAAACTGCCTGATATATATATATATATATATATATGTGTGTGTTACCGGACTCCATATGCATGAGGTTACTCCGCGAGTAGAATCTCACTGTCGGCGACACTGTTATCATCCAAGAGCTTCTCACTCCAGCACTTCCCTGCTACTGATTGCAGCACAGCCTTGAAGCCACTGTAGGCCCCCAAGTAAGACCGTATACAGGGCCAGCTGCTTCAAGGGAAAAGGGGACGACACAAGTCAACAGGACACAGACGAGTCCACAAGCCAGACGCAGACGCGCGTGGCGCAGCGCAGCGCCCCAACCCCGGACCATCGATGGCTCGCCTGGTGTTCAATATTGAAATAATAATTTTCCCAGGAAGCCAACTGGCCGGGAGATAACTCATGGCAGATTGGTCCCCTGAAGACGTATGGTAAACGAAGCGGAAGTGACGCAGCGGCCCCGACCTCTCTGTCTCCATTCTTCGGACGACAGTTAGATTTTTATTAATATTCTAATATATGAGGACATGAATCAGGAACCTGCGTCGCCGTCCAGGTCGTAAAGCAAGCAGATGACGCCGCCAGGACGAAGGTAAATGGATGCCCCAGAACGGCGTGTGGACCCGTGCCTGAGGACAGACGTCCATCGCTAGATATGTCTCGTGTCATGTTAAACGAACGGCTCAGCCGGACGATGGGTGAGGGACTGAACTGTGGAATGAGGAGTGACATGGGATTGAGAGGAGGATTGAAAGGAGGATTGAGAGGAGGATCTGGGAGTAATAGAGATGAAAAGGGAAATAATTGAGTTATACGCAAACGTATAGGAAATAAATCAATAATAGATAAAAGTAATATGAGTTATCTTTAACCATTCATTGTAAACGTATAAGAAAATTGAATTTGAAATTTAAAGTGAAAGCGCGTGATTTCTATGTACAGAATAATCGGTCAACAAAATCTTGAATTGATGATCAAATAACTTTATTAAGTAGTCCAGAATTATTGTCCATAACACCCACAGACACACCTATTCTAGTAGTAACGAGACTGACATACTTTTCACACAGGAGAAACCGAACACCATTACTTAAGTAAAAAGTAAACAAGTAGAAAGTATACATCAGATTCAGGTAATAACCACAAGGGAAAGGAAAGCACTAAGTGTCAAGCGCTTTCGTGTATTACATTGTTAAGAGTGAGGATTTCGTATAAGCCTCACGCACGATTAAATCTACATAATACTAAGTAACGTGAATCTAACCCATGAGCACAGTGGAAAGAACTCTGGGGGATAAGTGGTCTGGCCTTTGATTTGACCCACATGTGCCACACCATTGTGGACACAGGTGGCGCCTGTCGTGATCCAGAGGTTTTTAAGTTCGACTGGCCCACCGAAGCTTCGACTGGCTCACTGAAGCTTCGACTGGCCCACTGAAGCTTCGACTGACCCACTGAAGCTTCGACTGGGATACGAATATCTCACTCAAGATTGACCCTTTTGGGAATATTGAACAATGAAAGCTCTGTGAGTTCTACATCGAATATTCATCATCTCTGAACTTCCATGACGAGCTGAAATTCACAAAGGCCGAGTCTGTGGATGACTGAGAGCTTTGTTGATAGCCGTCGAGCTACTGGAGGTGCAAGGGTGATACTGGGAAACAATGGACGCACAAATATATTTCATATAGAGGAGTTAGCCGAGTCCACCTGCTTGTGGTTATGCCTTGAGTGAAAAGTCATCTTCGGCAAGTCTGGGTAATGGAAGTAAAATTTCATCGAAAAATTTCTCACACCAAGGAAGTCCGTCCTTTCCCATCTACTGATTGCAGAGCTGCCTTGAAAAAAAAAAGAAAATATATATATATATATATATATATATATATATATATATATATATATATATATATATATATATATATATATATATATATATATATATATATATATGGGATATTGGTGCGTATATTGCGCCTGAGATATACAGATATCTTTCACATCGGTGTAGGCTGAAACTAATGCCTCCTATGTGTAAAGAGAAGAAGTGAGAGATATCTTGAACGAAGAGAACCTACACCACCGGGAGTAACCCTCTTCACCTACCCAATCCCAAGTGTTTTACAACATCGTATTGTTTCGTGAGATACTTGTTATCTGCAGCTTTAGATGGTGGCATTGAAGGGAAGAGTCCTATATTCTTAAAAAAACATGAGCTCCCTGTTGGAAAGTTAGTTAGTTAGTTTACCCACAAGATTTCGGCATTTATTTCCGCTTTTTTCTTATTCTGTTTAATGACTTGAAGGCAAGACACTCAGAGGGAGACTTCTGTCATCTCGAAAGCATAAATCTCGTGTCTGTATAGCGAGGGATAGTCGACAACAGTATGAGACATGAGCAAAAGGGAGCAATTGTAACAGGATTTTCCACCACAACCGCGATAGTCTCTCTCACACACACACACACGAAGGGTGTAAGTTCTGGGAGCACTGAACAATGCGTGGAAGGAAAGATCGTTGTTTGGGAGGGCAAAAATGGTTTTGGTTGCACACACACACACACACACACACACACACACACACACACACACACACACACACACACACACTTTACTTATACACGCCTATCCGGTGTAATCGTTAGTGTGGGATATCCTCACAGGTCGATCGGTTGTGGCCCATCTAGACACTGAGAAGGTCTTGATGAAGCCAATCCTGTGTATGGTGAGCCATGTTCAAATGATTCCTCAGATGAGGCAAAAGACGAGCGGCAGGAGAGCACATTACAAGATGAGTGACCCCGAGTGAACACACGCTAGCTAAAGGAGTAATGAAATCAGTTGTGTGCTTAGCCTGAGGTAGAACCTTTACACTTGCATTCTTGCATACTGAACAAATTGTGTTTTATGTCTCTGGTGTGTATCCCAGCAGAGTGTGAAGGAAGTCCTATGGAATCGCTCATAAAATACAGTCCCTTTCCCCAAATCATCCTCGCGCGTTTTGCCCAGCGAGAGGAACCCCTTCATGAATTAGTCACATTACTTCGGGGAGGGTTCTTAAACATGTTTCATTCAGCGTCGCATAATGTAGGGTTCGTCCAGTGAGTGTATGACCACCAGACCACCAGTCCTTAAATTTCCCCTTCAGACTTTGGCGTCTACAGTAGTCATCCCGCAGAAACACTTCTGTACACAGACTCGATTCTTTTCCTCCGACGTACCGCAAAGGGAGGTCTCGGGCATGTAGGGGAAGATGAAAGGGAATGGTAACAACACTTCATATAATCTCCATTTTCCTTTCCTGTTTCATAGTACTGCTCAGTAAAGGGCCTAGTGGTGTTAATGAGTATGCAAATGAGTCTAACCATTCTGTCCCATTCTGCGGTGGGTGGACGAGAAACCTAAACACTCTTTGTTGCCTCTAGAAGAACAAGGACCTCAGACCTTATTGTCTCCTTTGTCTTGGGGAAGGTAAAAGGTGCCACCAAATTTTGCTTCCTGCAGTGTTGAGATATGCTCGAAGGAAGGTCCAACGTCCCGTGAAGGGGGAAAGGAGAGAAGGTTTTGTCTGGATCCTTTGTGGAGGGCATTGCCTCGGGGTTGATCAGAAGAAGTCAATACCCTCCCTGTCTCACCCTGATTCCCTCACTCTTTCCCCTTTCTCTCTCCGTCCCCATGTCTCTCTGTTTCTCTCTCTGTCGTCTACGTCCGTCTGTCTCTCTCTCTGTCTGTCTCTCGCCATTACTCCAGGAACGCGTCACGTCGGAGTCGCCTGACTGCCAGTGACATCGCGCTTGACCGCCTCCCGTCCGCTCCTGCCGCCACTTGCTCTAAATACACCACGTATGATTCATGGCTCCTCAGTGCCAATACAAACCTCGAACCTCTTTCCTCTGACATCTGTAACAGCGGCTGACGTGAAGCGTGTGACCTGTCCTGTTTGTCTGTCACAATAAAAATAATCGCAATAGCCAACATAAATGCTACTTGAACCTCCAGAAACTGGAGTTTCTAGTCATGAAACGTAAGAGAAGAATGCCAAATTATTCTCTACGTTTTTTTCCTTTTTCGTGCGTGTAAAAGAAAGAACGAGACAGCTTATTATACAAGGGTTATGAACAGGTCTGTCAGGAGAGTTTTTATTTGATTAGCTTCAGAATCATATGTTCGTTCAAGTACAGAGTTGGTGTTACCGTATTCCGCTTGTTTGTGGTTGCACCGTGAGTGAAAAGTCACGTCTCGAGAGGCTGTATCATTATCGTCAGTCGGCAGAATAGAACGTATTATAATTCCACTGTTGATCTTAATTCTCCTTTGCTTTCAATAACGTGGACAGCAGCATCGAACTGCCTCGTGACTTCGCTGATACCAACATATACCCTTCTTCAGCCGGGACCTACAAAAGGTGGCAAGTGATGACATGTGATCATAGGATTCACGCAGCTTTTACGCGGGTGTAATGCCTCAGTAAATCTGGCTTTATCAAGCAAACCGTTCGACCATTTTCAGTTTGCCTTTCCTAAATCTTTACATCTTTCATCCTCAAAGGCAAAGGAGACAATAAGGACTTTAGGGATAGGCATCATACTTCAGTGTAAGCTCTTTGAACTCTTCTTAACCCTTCGACCGGCGAGTGCTTGGGGTCTTTGAAACCCTTCCTATATTTTCTTCTCTGTCGTTACCCATGACGAAATCAAGATTGAGACCGTGTGTGGGTATATGTCACTTAATGATTTATCTGTTATCTTGTTCCTTGCACCACACACGATGCTGTTTGGCGTATTTAGATAACTCGATACATTTTTGCTGAGCAATTAGTTTAGCAGCGTGAGGCAGATGATTGAGGTGTATACCTAGTGTAAGGAAGTTGATATGCGAGACGGAGGTCTTGTTAGTGTGTGTTGTTGGGATGGACAGAGGTTCAGTCCTCACTGCTCCTTGCGTTCTTAAAACCTCACTCGCTTACTCTTACTCTCTCTCTCTCTCTTTTATTCATACTCTCCCTCACACTCTCTTTTCACTCTCTCGCACCCAACCTCACTCTCTCCTGCTCTACTACTAAAGTTTATATCTGAAGCTAGCTGCAATGTCTTTTTCCTTTCCCTTACTTTGTTGGCCATTTTTCTATCTGACGGTGAATTCAACAATTGGCAAATATACAATCTTTTGTTTGGCATTATTGTCGTTATTCATTTCCACCTATGAAGACCACATCCGACTCCCTGTCTCGTGTCAAGGTTCAAGGTGGTTCGATACGGATGTTCCCTGTCACAATGTGCGCTCAGATGTTCACTTTATCCTCCTAGTGTTCTTCGTGTGCAGCCTCTCGCCCTCAGACAATTACGTCTTCATTCCCACCCACCTCTCTCATACAATTCTCCCCCACTCTCGCCCACCCCTCTCACGCTCCCATCCAACGTTCCCTCTCTCACTCATTTCACAGATTTTTTTGGACCTTTGAGATTCCCCTTTGCGCCAACTCGATAGCCCAATAAAACTTAATGTGTTGTCTTATGAACGATACACGAACACTACATCCAATCGGCAACACATCTGACCTCTTGCCTGTGGTCATAGTCGTCTGACGTTCGTGTATTTATGCTCCTCCTGTGATGTGGGCTGACGATATAGCACACCAGAGTCCAAGAGTGTAAGACAATGGAACTGCAGAGGGCGTTTATTTGTTCCAGTGGTGAGTTATATAGCACACCGTAACCTAACTGTACTCTCGGGTGATTTGGGCTTTTGACGTAGCAACCAGAGCCTAATTTACTCTTCAAATGATGCGAGCTAATGAGAAGGCACATCAAAGTGCTCTTCCACTGGCGTAAGCTGACACACGCGACATCAGAGAATGATGACATTCGAGTGATGTGAGCCAGAGAGCACAACCATCAATTGTCAAATAATGTTCAGCAGCGGACTTGGGTCGACGACCCGACGCTCTTCGTATTCTTCCACGCGTGTATATGATTACGATACGCGAGGCTGATAGAATACTTTCCCCGTTGTGTGCGAAGGACACAGCACTGTACCCCTCCAGTAACGTAAGCTTTATAACGAAGTGTCATTTCCAGTCAGTGTGTCTTACGAAGTGTTCCCTTCTGTCAGTACTTTTCACCATATGTTAATTTCTTCTCATGTTAAATATAAATGATCCTCTGATATGATACGACATAGTATGCCCCCCCAAAAAAAGGTCGCTCATAGTAATTTGTTATTGTTGAAAGTGGTAAATGTAGCCTTGTTGTCATCTAGGCAGAAAATTACAAGCAAAGTATTTTCGTATTTATTGGTCCTTCGACGCGAAAACGCCACCGGCTCGACCCCCTGCTAAGACTAATCTATATTGGAGGAATGAAACTCTGGTATTAATGAATTTACTGTCATGGAGGGTCGTGAATGGTCGTTCCCCGAGCCTCACGTGTGGCTTTGATCTCCTCCATGTTGTTGACAAACACACACTCTTGTTCCAGATTCAATCAACCCGCGACCTCACCCGTGATGCCGCCCCACTGAACTATGGCGGGATATGTCTGCCTTTGGGACCCCGCACTGCAGGCTCATTGTTCTGAATTGATCACATGCTGGGGGCATGTGCCTAATCCTGCCTCCTTTGTCTCCGGATAACATACGTGTACTCGTAGTATAAAGTAATCATATATCGTCATGAGCCTTTGTGGAAGGTTCGGTAATTGGTGGATGTGAGAATTTCATACATTAATCAGAACAGGGATGGTATCTGTAGGTAATATAGCAAGTGTGCCAGAGTTTTGAGGTGGTGGCTGTGTACGTGTGTGCTCCAGGCTGCTGGGTGGACACAGTAATCTAGATATCTTAAAAGTAGTTTCGATTTATGATTAAACGTGAAATATGATCTGAACGTCCATTGTAATCGACCTAAAACTGACAGACCTTATTCTCCAGATACTGTAAGTTTAAACTGCGAATGGTGGTTGGTGATGTTCATTATACACAATGAATAAATGAATCTGCACTAACTCTTTTGCTGGTGTATCACTGACAACTAGAAAAACAAAAGGTTTCAATTTACGGTCTCCCACGGTGGGGGAAAGGATCGGTAGGGCATCAACAGTGAGCTAATCCTGAGTTTTGGTGTGTTAAAGTGCTCCCGCTAAGTAAGTTTTTCTCTGAAATTAAGGAAAAGAAAACAGTAAATCATTTTGATTGGGTGATCTACGTTCGTTCATGCTTAGAACGTCCATTTAATCAAGATTTCATAATACAATGATAATAAGAGTTGAGGGAACTGAAGAGAAAATTATTTACGTTCCAAGAGGAAAGAAAAAAGTACTAACGAAATAAAATCCTTATTTTTCGAAGACTTGGATATAAGATTTGAAGTTCGTTAAGTCTGAAGTAACGCTTGGCCTCCGAGTTTCGTGATCCACGCATTAGTAAGCGAATCGGTTCACGATACTCATCTCTGCACTACTATACGCGCACGTTGTTGGCGCGACTGTGCATTTCAGATCTCGACACGACAATGCACGTCTTATCTCTAGAGGACATTGGACATCCGGTCTCTACACAACTATGTGGGTCCGATCTCGACAAAATTGTACACATCCTCTCTCGACATTGGTAAGCATATCCTAACGCGTCCGTGGTATACAAGCCCGATCTCTGGCATACAGTCAGATCACAACATTAAGATACAAGACCGAGATATCGACGATGGTATACACCTTGAGATTAAGTAACGAATGAGGCAACCAATATTCATACCTGCAAGAGGACGTTTGGACGATGAACAGCAACCAGTGTGTCTCTTCACAATGATGAGTTCGATCGTCAGTAGATTTAGTGGACCTTAGTGATTTTTAGTACGATGAACGTCGGTCTCTCATAAAGGGGAATATTTAGGAACAGAAGGAAGCGTAGAGTCAAGCCGGTGATTCAATGGTACATTTGAATTTTACGAAGTCAATAACTGTATTGGTTCCCTTGAGAATTGATCTTAATTGTATCCTAATTACCCTAGCTAAGAATCAACAATTTTCTACTGAGAGAATGAGAGATTTGGCCAAGGTATGATAACTTCACAAAGACAGGATTTTCAGGCACGGTGCAGTTGTGTTTTCTCTTAACAGAAAAAAGTTATTCTTTGTCTTGCGAATGACGCGTTTTATGTAACATATTCGTATTGAGAAACTGTTTTACCCTCAGAATATCTTGAACAAAGTCAAACCTCACTGCCTCCTAAAAGTATTGTACCTGAATAGATGTAATGGTCAGATTCCCATTATATTCCATAGAAGGTGTCATATGCAAGACAACAAATAACTTTTTCATGAAGAAAGAACAGAATTACATCGACATCACATTAAAACTTATAATCTCCATGAAGCCAGCATCCCTTGGCCTGATATGTCGTAGCAGGTAGCTGGTCCAACTTATCAAGGCTACATGTAATGCACTTGATATGAGACCTGTTTTTACCAGCACTAATACACTTAGTAGCTTATCTTTTTGATGTTTAAAGACAGAATTCCAATATATCTTTAGTTAGCGTTTGTCTATAACGTTATATGTGGCGGCAGCTCTGGAGCTGTTTACATAGGAAAGACTCTTCGTAATCTCCTCATTCGCATCTCTTTTTAAACATTAAATAAATTACTTTGGCAATTAGGGAACACTGTAAATGCCACGGTTACATTAGTAATAGGGATGATATATATAATCAGTGCTAATATGGACACCCTCACTTCAGATCTCTGTATTTTAGAAAGTTTATGGTTATACAAGCAGAGGTTGATGTCTTAGTCCGATGGATCTTAGTATATATATATATATATATATATATATATATATATATATTTGTTTACGAAAACGTCTCGCCAGTCTAGAGCCATTGGATCAGACGCTTTATTCGCCCTGAGTTCCAACTGCCTTTTGAGAAGTTTAGATTGTCAGCTTAAGTGCAGGTGTGTTCGGGAGAGTTTGTATTCTTTTGAGGCGCATTCCTGGAGCGCCAGACGCCACTGTCGGAACATCTCGAGCATTCCCGACCACAGACGTCAGGATAACTCGAAGAAAAGACTGGGGTAAAAGCGACCAGGTCGTTGGGAAAGGTGGTCTGTTCCTGGCCAATATTCATTGTTTAGTTACGTACATGGTATTTTCTGAGATGGCCTGAAGGACGTGTTTTAAGAGAATGAATCGATATGATGAAAAAGCCAGAAAAAATTGGAAGGCGTAAAAATGGTCTCTGTATTCAGCGAATTCCAGAGCTGATATAAAATGGGATTCATATTGCACGATATGATTCATTATGTCAAAACGTTAAATTCTGGTAAGTCAATAGGGCCCAGATGATTCGTCATCTCAGGTTGGGAAAGAGGTAAGTCGTGAGCTGGCCTTTCTGATGTTAATATCATTCCAGAATTCATTATCCAGGAGAAAGCTGCCAGAAGACTAGGCTCAAGCAAACTTTACTCCAATACCTTCTAAAAGTGAGAAGAAATATGCACTAGATTTTCATTTAAGCAAAAATGCTAAAAAGATTATGAAAATTTTTAGCCTGAATAGGATTATAGAGTTCTTGGATGGATTTCGATGCTAACGGATAGTCAGCATGGCTCCTACTGTATGTCAGTTCCTGTCTGACCACACCATTGAAGATTATCGATATGCAATAACTTTGGTGGGAAACTAACACTTCGATGTTGTCTATCGAGAATTCCAAACGGCTGAGGTAAAGTTCCATATGATGATTGTTAACGTTACGTAAAAGCGTATGGTGCTGGAAATGAAATTACTAACAGGAAACAACGATTGCTGTTAAATGAGAAATGATCCAAGTCATTAAAGGCCAATAACTGGTGTGCCGTAAGGTTCAGTATTATGTATATATGTGATTTAGATGTAGTTCTAGCTTCCAGAGTATTTGCATTCGCTTATGAGACCAAAATGGAAACTGGAATGATTTTTCGAAAAAAAAAATAAATTATTTGAGAAGTATCGAAGAAAATGCAGATGCGGGATGGTTGTTGGGTGAATCGTTTCCGGTCGAACAAGGGTAGAAAATCATGAGGATTAATCTTATTATCATTATCGATCTAGCATCAAATCAAAGTGTAGGGGTCGATCAGGAGACAAAGCGTGTGGAATCAATACATGAGAGAGTCATTACAAGATATCAGAGACCATATTGGCCTCCCTGTAGACTCATTATAAAACCGTATCTTGAGTACTCGGTACGATTTGGTCTCCGGTATCAAAAGGCAAGAATTGTACGAAAAACTCGAAGCACTTCATTACTGTTTAAACCCGGCGCCGCTCCGCGATATATCAATCACTGTCACTTTGTATTACGACACAGAAAAAAGAAAAAAAGGGTCGCTCCAGCAGAAGTAAGGGTTTATGTTGCGCTCTTTTCAGCCTCAAGTCAGGTCGTGAAAGAAACAGAGAGGTAATCTCTAGCATATTGATAGACATATGAAAGGCGCCGAGATCAAGGCTTCTGTAAAGCCTGTTTTCAGCGAATTACCCATTCATTCATACACACACACACACACACACACACACACATATATATATATATATATATATATATATATATATATATATAT
>JAYMFT010244544.1:0-10999 GCA_038088735.1 Panulirus argus
CTCTCTCTCTCTCTCTCTCTCTCTCTCTCTCTCTCTCTCTCTCTCTCTCTCTCTCTCTCTCTCTCTCTCCCTTCTTCATATTCTTCTTTCACTTCCCTCATGTGTGTGTGTGTGTGTGTGTGTGTGTGTACGTACGTACGTACGTATAAATGTATACGTGTATATAAACATGTATGCGTTTATGTATAATTACGCCTTCCTTCACCCCTTCCCCTTCCCTGCGGCCATTACCGCCCCCTTCACCCCTGTACGTGTAGGAGGCGCCAGTGAATAGGGTCAATGAGCGAGCCTGGGGAGGGAGTGCCGGGCGTCGAGAGACTCACCGCCAGCGCTCCCTCCCTCGCCCGTGCAGGTTACCACACCAGCAGTATGCGGGAGTCAGTAGCCTATGTTGCTGGACTTCCGGGAGGAACTACCTGATAGGGGGCTACATGAGGCTACTATAGACTGCTTAGGGTTGTTTGTGGCTACTCTGGGCTACAGAGGGGCTATTGTGATCTCCCCTTAGGGTATGCATAGTCTGGTGTGGATGCAGACTTTAGTTCTAACTCGGAAAAGACTGCAAGAGAGATTAACTTCATTAGACTTTCAAAGTATATCAAGGAAACCTATTCTTTTTTCCTCACCTTGAGTTCTTGCATTTACGTTATAGGCTCCAGTCCTGGCCAGATATCCTCATCAAGGCCTTAAGAGAAAGATAAAAAAGCGTCAAAAGCAGAAAAGTAATAATGTATACTCATATTCTAAGAGGTTTTAATAAGGTGGAAAGCGTACCTTTTAGAGAATAGTCTTCTTTGGAAAGACTTGAGAAGTTTGCAAAGTTTAGCGGTGTAGGGAAAGAAACAGACAACACAACCGTGCAACCTTCCGTTGCCAGCGGCAACGCATTTATCATGTGACGCACTGGCTTGCCGAGTGATGTGTGTTGTCTAGCTATCATCGGAGGAGGAAAGTTTCTGGCTCAGTGTATAAAAGACCGAAGGAATAACTACAGAAAACGGAAAGAGAGCCAACAAAGTTGGCAATAGTAAATGAGTTACGTGTAACCTTTGCGCTAAGGCTCGGGACAATTGCCTCGCGTTTACAGAACATTTCCTTCGAGTCGTAAAGTATGAAATCCACAGAAAAGAAAGAAAATCTACTCATACAGCATCGAAATATCCAATGAAGTTTGATGAACTACATAACCAGACCTTATGGTATGGAACACAATGAGCGCCAAAGGGAGAAAATATTTCTGTATTTCAATCTATTACGATTTCAGGTCATGTGCCTTTAAGAGAAGGCAGCCAGCCACCCAAGCTGCTCACAGATCCCCCGGGCAATAACGCTTTAAATATTAAAGTTCGTGACATTCTTGCCTTATTAGAGGATATACGTCTTGGCCAGGCCGCCTTCCGGTGAGAGATCCTGAGATTCTTCAAATCACAGACGCGAACGAATATTCCTCACCATTTCCTTATACGCCGCACCAAATCTCCATCACCGGCTTTAAATCCCCTCCAACGACGGAGGATCCCCAGCATTAGTCTCTCCCTCCCTCCCTTCTCTCAGATCCACACTTGTCAATCTCAGCTGTTGTGGGCTACTTTTACTCCAGCCACACCACCACAAGACAATCGGGTATCATTCTACCTTTTTTTTTTTTTTGTTTTGAGAAACGTGTTCTCTTTGGACTCGGGCGAAATGACAAGGTACCTATCGATGGTCAGTTGGTCTGCCAACATACAGGTGTTCCCTACCGCCCGACCCATCCACCTACTCCCCCAAAACTCGGGTCATGAAATCGCCTCGAAATGCCCGTGAGGAAAACCTCTCTTCAACCGGCGGCAGATGTTGTCAGTGCGATTTTTAGAAATGCTGAGCCTGTCTCAGCGGTTCCTCGGTCCATGTTTGTCCGGGTTGTGTCATTTGATGTTTATGCTTAGAGGTCTCGCCCTTGACTCCTGATTTATGCATTATTGATTGTGTCACACGCACACACACACACACTATGTTCACTGTACATATACATACCTCAACTCACCGTCTTACTTCGTCAGTAAATACACGTTTCTGATCCTGCATTAATCACATCCCCAGCAAAATGTTGATACTTTCCCACTTCCAAGCAGTTGTTGGTGACGCATCGCCAGTATTACCTTTAGGATTGTTCTGATGTCATCTTAATCAAGGATACCTGGGAGTGGTGTGTAGGCCTGCCTGTGGGCAGGAGACTGATCACCACACCTTTAAATGAAGACGACGCCCAGGCGCCCACAAGAAGAAGAAGGGGAGGAGGAGGAGGAGGAGGAAGCAAGGTGTGAGCGCTTGAAAAAGCAGAGGATTGTCCGGCAGACCACACCCAAGCAGATGTAAACACCGATGGCGTGACAGACGGGGTCTCGTCCTCTCCCGCCTGACGTGAGGCGCTGCAGGCTCCATCAAGGTCAGGCAAACCTCAAGGTCACACAAGCCAAAGACGACGGAAGGTGTCAGTG
Organism: Panulirus argus; assembly: GCA_038088735.1. NCBI lineage: Eukaryota > Metazoa > Arthropoda > Malacostraca > Decapoda > Palinuridae > Panulirus > Panulirus argus. The sequence goes on from JAYMFT010244544.1 coordinate 2,481, forward strand.
GGGACAACACCGGTCGAAGCCACCAGCAGAAGGAACAGCATTGGGAAAGCAGACTGAGGTGAACAGCCACTACAGCATTAGGAAACAGACTGGTTAACAGCATCAACAGCGCTAGAGATGCCCTTCTCCTCCCTTCTCCTTCCGTTGCTGTGAAACACCAGCAACAGTAGGTAGCAGCCAGGAACACCATCGCCAGCCGCGGTGCTGCGAGACCAGAGACCATAAGCGACGACTTCGTTCAGATTCGGGGCTTTGACGACGCCCTCCCCAGCCCACCTCACCCTCTTAACCCTGTGCCCCTACTCGCCTCAGTCTCCAACACCACCACCACCACTGAACTATCACAGCCACCAACACCACCACTCCACCACCTACACCACCACCACAACCACCACTACCACATCAGACCCTAATACCCAAGTGATGAAAGACAAATCCCAAACTTCCACACGGATTAATGTACGTCGGTGAAAAGGCAGATGAGAAATGGAGCAAATAGATGACGGTTGGAGGCTGCGTAATATTGGAACACAGCCTCCCTGGCAGACCCACCAGCCCGGGCTGATGAGACTACTAAAAAGTGGTAGTCTGTCTGTGGCCTTACCCTGGGAAGGTGAGGAAAAACACACACAACGAAGGCCACCGACCGATCGACTACCTCTTTTACGCAAATGATCCAAGACGCGTCCTTGGGACGGGGGGAGGACTCACTGTCCTCGTGTTGGACGGTGCCAGGCGGGTTGTGGACGGACAGAGGGGACGAGGAGGGGGGGATGGATGAGGAGGAGGGGAAGGAGGATGGAACTGTCTGTTTCTATATGGGAGACGTGGAGAGATATGAGGGGATTTAGAGGGCGTGGAAAGGGAGATTAGGGAAGAAGGGGTTTTGTGGGAGGGAGGAGGAGGAGGAGAAAGAGGCTACGCAGTAATATACTGAGACAGAGGAAGGGAAATATATATATATATATATATATATATATATATATATATATATATATATATATATATATATCTATATATATATAGGGTTACATGGTTGGCATAGGGAGATACAGAGACGAGAGGTAATTTATAGGGATGAGACAAGAGATAACAGGAAGAGTGATGGGCTACAATTTTGAGATTTAGAGATACAGAGGCGAGAGGTTAGGTTACAGGGTTGATACAGGGGAAACGCAGGGATAGGTCACATGGGTGTGACGGACATATAGGGGCAAAATATAGGCTACAGGGCTGAGACAGGGAGATACAGGGACGAAGAACAATTTTGTGAGGTGAAACAGTGAGATATGTAAGAGGCAAACACAAGTTGCATGTAGGGCGGAGAGAGATGTGGAAGGGACCGACGCTAAACGTGAGACACAGGAGTGAGAGATAAGTAGCAAATGGTGAGACTGAGAAAGATAACAGGTGACAGATTGTGAAACATGAAAACAGAAGGTTGAAGGGAAAGCAAAGAATGATTAAAGTAAAGAAAAAGAAGAGACAGAAAAAGACAGAAGCAACAGATGGGTCGACATTCACGGACGGGTGACGGGGAGGACGTGGAGTGGACGGATGTGAGACAGATGAATGCGGTGACACAGAAGCACAGTAGATGAACATAAAGAGAACATTAAATAAGAATTGAATCAGAAAGCGTAACAGAAGTAAAACGCATGAAGAAGAAAAAGAAGGAGAAGAAGAAGAAGAAGAAGAAAAGGAAGAAGAAGAAGAAGAAAAGAAAGAAGAAAAAAAGAAGGAGAAGAAGAAGAAGAAAAGGAAGAAGGAGAAGAAGAAAAGAAAGAAGAAGAAGAGGAAAAGGAAGAAGAAGAAGAAGAAGAAGAAGAAGAAAATAAAGAAGAAGAAGAAGAAGAAAGAAGAAAAAAAAAAAAGAAAGGGAAGATGAAATAGCACTTGGAGCAGAACTTAGAGCTAAAAAGGAATACGAATCTGACGATGGAAGAAGAGGCCGGGTGGATCAAACAGAAGCCTTGTGTTTACGGGAAGTAGAATGCACATTCAGTGACACTGTGGTCGTCCCTGCTGGTTGCCCCCACTACCTGCTCCCCCCACTGGTTTCCCCAGTGGTTGCCTGCAGCAAAGTCAATCCCAGGACAGTCAAACAAGGCCACATACCCAGGCCCTCAGCTTACACTTGAGTGGGTAAAAAAAAAAATATGTGACTCAAGGCCAGCGAGTTATTTTTTTTCTCTTTTTTTTTCCCTAGGTCGAGCCTTTCGGCCCAGAGGTTGAAGTGTGGGTTGGGACGGGGTGTGTGCAGTAGGCGTGGTCGTGTGCACGTGGTGTTGAGACTATATGGGCGTGCGGATGAGGCTGCCGTGTCTTCGCGGTTGTCGTTATGGGTATGGTCGTACGTGTGAGGGAGGTGGCCTGACTAGCCTGCAGGTCGTTCTGAGGCACGTGTGGTGTGGTGTGGTAGGTTAATTGGCGTCGTCGTCGTTCTCGTGGTGGTGGTGGTCGTCGTCGTCGTCGTGGCGGATGCGTTTTGGTCGTTTAGAAGTACAGTTGCAGCCTTATGGATGTGGACGTCGTGCATACATATACGTGTGTAGGGGCACAGAGTCGTGTGGGCACTAGTACTGTCGACCGGGAGTTTCCGGTCGTGTGGTCGAAGCGGGAGTCGTGAGGACTCGGTGGGCGTGGGGGTCGTCAATCCACACCCTCGGCCAAGTGGTGAACGTCTCAGGATCCGCCACAGGAGCCACATCCAAGCAAGGTGGAGTCGAGTCCCTTCGTCCCCCCAACACAGGCCTATAGCCCCTCCTGCAGGGAACTCCACAGTAATGACAACCCATGGATCTTACACAGACAGACACACACACACACACACACACACATACACAAATAAAACGAAATTCAAGTTCACGGATGAGGAAATATTCATTCAGCAGGCAGGGCACGTCCTACACTGAGGCCAAAACCAGAATATCCTTCTCAGATTTTACCACCGCACCAAAAGGAGGACAAAGAGCTGATAGAGAAGGTCCAGAGGTGAGCAGCAAAGATGGCACAGGCCCAAGACAGCTGAGTTACAGGGAAAGGCTACAGACCTTGACTTTACCCATCATAGAGAGAGAGAGAGAGAAAAAAGTGAGGGGTGACCTGATCACAACCTTCAAGTTCTTATACCAGAGGGATGACGTGGGAAGTGAACAGTTCTTCGAAAGAGGGAAGGGTAGAACTTCCAGAGAACATAACATGAAATTAAGCACAAAAACTTGTTATAGAAAGTTCTTCGAAAGAGGGAAGGGTAGAACTTCCAGAGAACATAACATGAAATTAAGCACAAAAACTTGTTATAGAATATAAAAAAAAAAACATTTTTACGGTATGAATATGGTGGAGAAATGGAATCAGCTGCATGAGGACATAGGAAATGCGGACAATATACACAGAAAAAAAGCTGTGGAAAAGGTAAGAGAGATGGGGAGCCAGGAGAGAAAAATCTCACCGTATAGTTCAAGTAGGTAATTACGCCCACAGACCACCGTGGTGTAATGCATGGTTAGCGTTTCTGACCATGAGTCAGCACGGGCCCCGCATGGATTCGAATCCTGGGTGTGGCAGTCGACCCACAGCCAATCCCAGTTGTTTATCCTTCCCTGGGGGCGAGTCGATGAAGGGTTACCTGGATTAGGCTTGGGTTTGCGTGTGTGTGTGTGTGTGTGTGTGCACGTAAGGGTAAAGACTGTTAAGAGATGGGGCAACATGAGTGTATAACTCTCACCCTGTAACACAGAAATGATAACCACACACACACACATACCATTTTACGCCATGTCCTCATTTGTCGACAAACCCAGGAGTGGGTTGGCAAGTGTGTTGGCAGTGAGTCGGCTGCTCGTTCCTGATTCGAACATGGTCCCGCCTGCATCATGGCCAGCAGGGACGAACCACTTCACCACGACGGCTCTTTAGAAATGGAATGAGAAGAACAGGAATGTTTAGTTCAGTTCTGCGAAAATATAAAGAATAGAATCATAGCATTGTTTTATCAGTAAAGATAAAGATGTAGAAACGCAAGTGTCGAGATAAATCATCTAGCGCTCAAATACTCAAAGATTCATTTACGATAACCTATAAATAACGCCACCCTTGCGTACCGATATGACCACCTCTCGCCTGTCATAGTTACGTTACCATGATAACATGAGATTGAAGTGATCTTGGCAACACGTACGACAGCGTCGAGACGTGATGCTCAAATCAAAACCAGCGCAGCTGTCGTGGGAGACCAATATAGACTGGAGCGACATCACGGTCAACACGGGTGAGTAACATCGGGAGGCGGAGGTGGTGGCAGGTGAGGGCAGGAGGAGGAGGAGGGAGGAGATGGATGGAGATGATGGAGGGTGAGGGAGGGAGTGAGGCCTGCCGGGTAAGGTAATGGTGGGCGGCACCTGTAAGGCAAGACACCCAACCCTTCTTAAGGTCAAGCCTCATCCAGGTGGGATGAGGCGCCAACGTTTCTGGATCGCTGTTTGCTCCAGCTGTTACTGCTGCTGCTGCTCCTCCTCCTGCTGCTGCTGGTGCTGTCACTGCTATGCAGGTCCTCGAGCTGCTGCTTCTGTCATTGCTAGTACTGCTGCTGCTTACTGTTGACGCTGTTGCTGATGCTGCTACAGCTGTTTCCGTTCTTTCGTCCACTGTTCCTACTCTTTTCTACAGCTGTCGGTCATACTCCCGCTACTGCCGGTGTATATATTGCCGCTACTTGTTACTGCTGCTGCTCACGCTAATGTTACTGCTGTCCCCTCTACTGTTACTGCTCCTGCCATTACGCTTCCTGATTACATCTACTGTTTTGTGTCCTTTCGTGAAAGTCTTCTTGTAGGTGGTGTTCCCGAGAACCTGTCCTGCTGCAGCTGCTGATGATCGTAAAAGTATCCTTCTGGTGGTGATGCTGAGGACCATCCCCTCCGCAGCTTACTGTCCACATTTTTGTGCCTGCAGCACAGACTGAGGAGAAGCATTTCCTGTGAACTTCTTTTTCTATTTTCTGTTGTCCGTCTTTCTCACGTAAGCTCATGTTCTTAATAATTTCCCATTTTGAGTATACAACACCATGAAGACATTAATGACACGTATCGAATGACTGTGCCGACGGGTTCGTTTCCTAAAACTTTGATACGTGATCCGAACCTCTCGACTGACCTTGTGACTCTGAAACAATTTTGGACTTCTCCGTGCGTCGCTACGAGAGTTCGAACGCTTCTTGTACCTTCGTACAATTCAAATCTTCGCAGTGCATTCGGTACGAGATTCGAATCCTTCCAGTGACTTCGTGGTGCCGATTCGGCCTTGTCAACGTATTCGGTTCGAGAGTATGAACCTCTCCCAGGCGACTTCGTGCCGTTTCGGACTTCCCGATCGAGTCTTTGAACTCGAAACCCTCACAGGAACGCGACCCAGTGCAGCAGACATTTTTCATCGGATTCGGTATCTGTGTTTTAACTCAAGAACCCTCACTTACACCCTATTATATTACAGTTCCCCTCGCGTCCGTAGAGCAGCCTGTTCTCCAACTTAGCAAATACCTCACGTTGGAAGGATGGCTATACCGTGTCCGTACGTTAAGCATAGTGCCTAAATCCGTCAACAGAAACGTGTAAACATACTGATCAGTATCTGGGGGAGTACCATTTCTTATGGAGAAAACAGAGTACGTTAATTTAGATTAAAAGAACATCTTGTTGAGAAAAAATAGAATATAAGATATAGGGACAAGAAACCTACCCTATTGAAATGAAAAGTATCTGGTTAGGAGGAATTAAGATTTATATAACAACAAACACAGATAGGAACGAACGTTTACACCAAAAATATCAAAAGTATGAATAAGTAACAAAAGAAAATCAGTGTCCCAAATACCAAAAAGAGAGTTGATATCAAAAACGCTAAGTATCTCATTAAAAATTACAATATGCCAAAAGAAACAAGAGCTGTTAATAACATTTACATTTCTCAGAAAGAAACGAAAGCTCTGATAGTATTTCTGTGGAAACACATACTTTCATTATCACATACTACCCGCAGATCGACTTAAAAGTTCGTAATAAGAATCGAAATTCGAGAGAATTAAAACTTCATGAAAAATACACTGTTTCAATAGAGACCGTTCATACTTCTGAAGGAAAGAAAGGAGATATATACACTGAAAAACACGAAAGACCTAATCAATCCTCTCTTACTTAAGAAAAAAAAGTTCCAACTCGAAAAGTTTTAAACAGACCTTACACAGTAAACTCACAATTTGCCACAAAAAAGAAAGATCCTGTGGTCATGTCTAGAGGGTCATATAATAATAATCTGCATACATCAGTTCCCTAACGGTGATGCGCCACGAGACCGGGAGTCGGTTACATAATATAATCAACATTATTAAACGGGAACTCATTCTCATCCACCTGCAACTGGACCCATTATGCTTAACCTGAATCTTGAATGGGGGAGTTGGGACGACTTTTTATTTTTGTGGTGGTTCACATCTTTTAAACATGATGGTACGATCCTTGAGCAAGATAGTACAAGACCTCTTGGTTATGGTGGGGTCATAAGGGTCAGGTCAGAGTGCATTATAGGGCCATAAGGGTCAGGTCAAAGTGTATGGTATTGCCATAGTAGGTCAAAGCTCCCTCCGTTATACCCAAGGGGTCGCGCCCCCGTCTTCAGTGGTCGTTAGGTCCGGCGCGAGGGGTTGTTAAAGCGACTACCATCAACAGACTCACTCGCATCATATCAAGGTGTGGGAATGGACGAGATTAGAACACCATAAGTTCCTACTTTTGGCTACTCGTTGGTTACACACCGCTATCTCGAGCTGCCTCATTCCACTCTTATGTATTCCCGCGTTGTGTTGGCAGCGTGCAGAAGTACCAGGCTAGCTAGCATAGCTCCTCTTCCTTGGTTACAAAGGAAGAGATGGTTAACATAGCTCCTCCTATTCCCTGGTTATAATTAAAAGAGGGTTAACACAGCCCCTGTTTTTTTTTTTATGGTTATAATCTTTATTCATCCACAATCACATCACAAGTCATTTGTTTACGTGTGGTTGAGCGAAGCGTTACATCATGCGTGAGAGAAGCGAGGAGGAGGAGCACCACCAACGACGCGTGTGACCCTGCCGCTGCGGATGCCTGCCGGAGGTCACAGTGACACCTCCCACCTCCTCCTCCTCCTCGTCCCCCAGGTTGACTGTCACGCCCTCCCCCCCCCCCCTCCCCCGTCTTGAGTGATTGCCCGCCGGACGGCGCTATAAGCCTATTAGTCCTGGTCCTCCCTCTACGGGGGGGGGGGGGGGGGGGGGGGCAGCCCGATCCGTCTCCGTCTGTTGCAGAAGGCTACGGAGGCTCAGAGTATCTCTCTCTCTCTCTCTCTCTCTCTCTCTCTATATATATATATATATATATATATATATATATCTATGTGCAGAACTCCCTCCTCCCCCCGTACAGTACAAAGAAGTAATTGCAAAGACATACACACACACACACACCTACCTTAGTATGCTAAAGATATACATACAAAATACACCAGAAATACATATTCAACAAGTCCCTCAGGTCGTTCCATAAACCTACAATGTTCGTACATCTTTACTCCCTCCATAACAGTCTCATCTTTCCCCACTTTATCTTCCTTATCCATCCGCTTCTATTTCCCCCTTCCCTAATTACACAATTAACGAGGAAATACAAACTCAACTCTAGGAGCTAATGACCTCTGACCTCACCTTCCCGGTCTTTCCCACGAGCCTTCGCTACTAAACTCTCGCCATTTACTGGCGTAACCCCCCCTACCCGCACTTCCCCCCTCCCCGACAGTGCGAATTTCCTGGAAAAAAAAAATACAACAACTATCATTTCCAGCCGGGCACAAGAGTAATTTCATGTTTCCAGGGTGAGATAGCATGGAACACCAACCTCCGGCTGTGCCTCCATCATACTGAGAGCAGTGCCTCGTTGAACGGGCCTTCAGTGATCGTTGCAGGATCCAGGTGGCGCTATAGACTATAGAAAGCAGCGGGTGGGGGGGGGGATGCACACACTGGGGCTATAGAACCATAGCATCCTTTTTCATTCCGAGTGGTTTGGAGATAGATAGACGCTGAGAGCTTGGTGGCAAATACTCTCTTCATTCTCTTATCTGGTTTGGAGACAAACGCCAGGAGGGAAATATTCTCTTTAGTCTCTTGACAATCTTGGCTCGCATCCCATCGAATTACCTATAGACACGAGAGTAACCAGCTTTCTATATCAGCGCCTCAGCATAGCTACCCAACTAGGTAATTTAATCTGTACTATCGTTTCACATCAACTTTTCGAGGAATTAGAGGAGCTTAACATTATCTAGTTAGAATTTACTTTAATCTGAAGATTTCTTGGTGATCTCTTGATGATAAAGCGAATGAAAAAGGATGGGTGTGGCAGAGGGATGAATATTTCAGTCATCGAAAAAACTCCTTTTTCATGACAAAACCTAATGATATTTAGAAAGGCTTTGGATCGCTTGATATA
>JAYMFT010244555.1:0-10998 GCA_038088735.1 Panulirus argus
TATATATATATATATATATATATATATATATATATATATATATATATATATATATAATTTTTTTTTTTCCATACGTTTGCCATTTCCCGCATTAGCGAGGTAGCGTTAAGAACAGAGGACTGAGCCATAGAGGGAAAATCCTCTCCTAACCCTCTTCATATAATTTGTTTTAAATTTTATATTGAGATTTATTCACATTTAGGAAACACAGCATCAAAACTTAATGAGTTCAAAGGTGAAATGTTAATATTACTAAATGATAATAGAATAATGTTAGTTTATATTGTGAATAAGGAGCAGCAGATACGACATTATTTACGATGATTATTTTTTTCTTGTTGGTTTATCTGAACTTCCTGCAGACTAGGACTGTGTCTATTGTGGATTAGTATTGAGTTCCAATAACTATTTCAAGTAAAACCAAACATCTTTATGGTCCCCCTCAAGAGTTGAGGTGGATAAGGCTCCTTAAATAATTGGTCTAATTTAGTTTCACCCTTTCCCCTATGTTAAGAAAGAATTTCATTTGTCATTTGTGATAGACATCCTGCTTTTTGTTTTGGTCTGTGCACAATGTATCATTTTGTTTTACCCTGACCTTTATATATTTTCAGCATGTGTAGCATGCAAATGCATGTATGATTTAATATGATAAGTCATCTACGTAGATTGGATATAGTGGTGGCACCAACATTAATCCCCTGAGGAAACACGGTTGCTGCTCTTATTCACCTTGAAAGACTCTAGTATGCTGTCTTCTGTGAAACCTTTCTGTCTCACTTAAGTATCTCCCCTTTGACACCATCATGAAAATCTATACTCTTTAGTAGTCTTTTGTGTGGGTACTATTTATGGCCTTCTGTTAATCCAGGAATACAAAATGCTCCTATTTGTCTTTCTTCTAAGATGTTGCTTACCCTTTCAAAGAAGTCCAAAAGGTGAGTCATGCATGATCTCTTTTTTGTTATGAACTTACTTGCCATTTATATAGTTTCTGCCTGTGAAAAGTCCTCCATCTGTTTCCATTGTGTGTGCATATGTAAAACTAAAATGATTTACACCTTTTCACACATGGCAGAATGCCTCATACTTTCTTTAGTATTTGCAGTTGGCCCTTGTTTTCTTGCACAGGAAAAAGGTAGATGATTTTAAGTACCATGGCTTAGTTGCTGACCCAGGCTTTTGGGTGCTCAATACCTGGGATAGGACATCAGATATTTTTTTATAAGGATCCATGAGTCATCAGTTGATAATGCTCTTGACAACTTTGTTGTTCTCCATTCTTTTGTAAGTGGAATCACCATAAGATTTTTCTAGAGAAATGTCAGAATAATCAAAAGTTACTGCTCAAAAGTAAAAAAGAAAAAAAAAAATAATAATAATAATACGAAGCATCAGCCATTAAGGCAGACTTCTCAGAATAAACCTATACATCTGATGGAAAGGTGTATATATCTTGTGCCTTAAAAGTGAAAAAAATAAGAAATAGAAAAATTAAATGTACATGGGGAAACCTATAGAGTGTAGTATTGTAGCATTGTAGTGTATTGCATTTTAAGTTATGCAATGATCATGGAATCAAGGGGTTACATTCAAAAACTTAACAGCTGAGATATTTTTAGGCTTCTTGCTTGGAATGTTCATTATTAATCAAACTGAAGTAGATATTACTGCTAATTGATTTGTATGCCTAGTACATGATAACATGAATTTATTTATAGAAGTTCACTTAATGTTATAGGAATACCAAGAATATGTCCAAAGTCTTGAATTTGAGCACACAACAGTTTATCTTCGTGGTGAGAGTTTATGCTGGTCTGACCTTTCCTCTTGAATTAATGAGACCTGATATCTCTGTCTGTTGTATTTCTCAAATTATTGTATTTCTCAAATTATACTATTTTGCCAGTATTACTAAAAGAGTAAGCTTTAGCAATAAATATTTTCAAAGGTATATTGCACTTGCATATATGAATCCTGAATTTTCATTCAACTGTGATATTCACCTCTCTATATATTTACTTAATCCTTGACATTTTCCTTGATTTTATCCAAATTATTACTTGTGGTTTTAAGAAAACTGATTTTTGATGAATATTTTCTTAGTTTTTATGAAATCTGATCATGTTGAGAATACCATGAATACTTAGAGGTAGAATCTAGATGATGACCCAGTTTAGTCCCATGAAAAGTGTAAATGAGTTTATTGTAATTTTCTGATAGAATAACACAAAAATCTTGAGTTATATTTTGAATCATGTAAGTAGAGGATTTTGTCAATAGTGATACAAGACTTGAGTTTGATGAAATAGCAAGTGTTGGAATACAATATGTATGATTGATTAATGCATATCAGATCTTGATATAGTGAAGAAAAAAATACAACCCACTTATTTTCTTTCTTACAGAAGGCAGATAAGAAGGGTGGGAATAGGAGGCTGGAAATCCCCCAGTCCTTCATTATCACTTTCCAAGAATAGAAATAGAGGAAGGAGCTAAAAAAGGTCCTGGGAGTGATGAAGAATGTATGGAATGAGAGAACATTACCATGGAGAGCAAAAATGGTGAACATGTATGAAAAAAAATGAATACAACAGCGTATTTACAGATATTAATCTTCTTTTTAATATTCTCTAATTTTACATGGCTGCAAGGCATGGGCTATAGATAGGGTTGTGCAGAGGCAGGTGGATATGATGGAAATGAAATGTTTGAGGACAATATGTGGTGTGAGGTGGTTTATTCACGTAAGTATGGAAAGAGTAAGAGAGATGTGTGATATAAAAGAGTGTGGTTGAGAGAGCAGAAGAGGGTGTGTTGAGATGGTTTGGACATCTGGAGAGAATGATTGAGGAAAGATTGACAAAAAGGATATATGTGTCAGATGTAGAGGGAACAAGGAGAAGTGGGAGACCATATTGGAGGTGAAAGGATGAAGTGTAAAAGATTTTGATCGATCGGAGCCTGAACATGCAGGAGGGTGAAAGGTATGCATGGAATAGAGTGAACTGGAATGACGTGGTATACTGGGGTCAATGGGCTGAACCAGGGCATGTGAAAAGTCTGAGGTTAACCATGGATAAAGGTCTGTGGGGCCTGAATGTGGATAGGGAGCTGTGGTTTCGATGCATTACACATGACAGCTAGAGATTGAGTGTGAGCAGATGTGGCCATCCTTCGTCTGTTTCCTGGCGCTGCTTCACTGATACAGGGGTTGGCGATTACTTCGAGAAATGTGAGACCATATTGCAGGATCCAACAAAATTGCAACAGATTTCGAGAAACCCCACAGATAGACTCAAAAAGTGCCCTAACTCATTAATTATGGCTATGAATGCTGTGAAGGTTGACATCAAATTCGATCTTCTAAAGGGTGACTTCAAAACAGGATATTTCTACGGAAACATCAAAACGCAAAAGCTGGGAATCCTCTAAGGCTTATCATCTCCCAGATCCCTCTACCTACCTACAGGTTAGCCTAGAAGCTAAACCAGTTAATCTCACCATACTTCCCTACGACTTATTCCTTATGATCGACTGAAGAGCTATTGTTAGCCTTCGAAATAAAGAACAACTTTGCATTGCATCTTCCCTGGATGGGGAATCTCTCTTCACAAATGTACCAGTGGAGAGGACAGGCATTTATGTCCTATTTTGAAACTACAGCACTTTGTCCTGAGAGCATGATACCCCAGATTTACTGCAGGTATATAGACAACATTTTCATCTGCTTAGATAACTTAAACTCGCTGGAAAACCTCTGTAAATGACTCCAAGAAACTTCAGGCTTAAGATCTACAGAAGAGTTGAATAATGATGGTAAGATTCCTTTCTTAGATGTACTGGTTAGTGCCACAGCAGGATCTTTCGTCACCAACATTTACAGAAAACCCACCAAAAAAGGTATGAATGGAATAAGTGAATGCATTCAAAATCACAAGAGAGGTGTCATTCGTGCATACGTGAGGAGAGCGATCAAGGTGTTCTCAACCTGGCAACTTCTAAACCTAGAGCTTCAACATGTCTGATAAATGGTTATTAACAATGGATATTCAGATATTGAATTTGATACCATTATGAACAACATGCTAAAGCAACATCTTTTGGCAAACAGGAACACATTTATGACAACATATTGAAAGGACGAGAAGGTCGTGCAGGATATCATGACCAGAAACTGCAAAGTGATTGATGAAGATAAGAATAACAGTCAGATAATATACTACAACAATCCGAAAACATATTCGCTCAAATGAGCAACAATATGGTAGGTTGATCTGGAAGTTTGATTTGTACTGATGTGGTATGTGGGTACCCACATGATATTGGGGACTGTCAGCCCCACCACATAAATTACATAGGACATACAACCCTCACCCTGAGCTGCTGCCTCCTGCTCATCTTACAAGAAGGTGGAATCAAACATCACGAACAAAAGCATAGTATGAGAATAGCAAGGGAGATTATAGCAAATAACATCAAAATTATTCCTAGTTGCAGTGATTGGAGGAGACTACAGATATTAGAATCCATTCACATTACAGAAAGCACCTGTCATCAACATCCAGACAAAAATGATCGCAGCCATAAAGCTCTTTGATGGTCCACCAATAGGATGTAGACTTAAGGCCGTTTTAGTACAGATGTCATTGGTCCACCAAAAGTTACCAAGTCCACCATTTTTGGATAGGAGGAATGTGGCACTGACCAACCTGGTCCTGGGTTATGAAGGTCAGAGAGAAACAGACAAGCCCAACCTGACCTCAACTCCACATCCAGACAATAATGGTCTCGCATGGCCCAACTTAGTGTATTTAGTGATGGACTTTCTATATTTTTACCTCATTTAATATTATTCTTCTGTGTTTCCTCAACTGTAAGTTTTTTATATTTCTGTTTCCATATTTTGTCTTTAGATTGTAACTAATGCTACCCTTCATAATATTGTTAATTTGTTTCGCTTTTCGTGTTTTTCTTTACTTTTATGTGCTATGTACTGTGTTTTCTCCTGAGTGTTTTTATTTTTTGCTTGCATTTTACATATCCTAGTTTTGTGATGCAGTTTTTTCTCTTTTTTTGTATATTTCTGATGATGCCTCTGTGAAGGCAAAAACTTGATTGAAGTAATATGCATAACTTTGGACAATTGATGTTTGAGCACCCACCTAATTGTAGAAATAATGCCAAGAAAATTAGAGAATATTAGAGAGAAGATTAATATCTGTAAATACACTGTTGTATTAATTTTTTTTCATACATGTTCACCAATTCTGGCATTAGCGAGGTAGCATTAAGAACAGAGGACTCAGCCTTAGAGGGAAAATCCTCACTTGGCCCCCTTCTCTGTTCCTTCTTTTGGAAAAGTAGAGACAGGAGGGGAGGATTTTCAGCTCCCCACTTCCTCCCCTTTTAGTCGCCTTTTACGACACGCAGGGAATACATGGGAAGTATTCTTTCTCCCCTATCCCCTGTTCAGTTCTATGTGCATATTTTTTTTTCATGCATATCTGTTATTTCCCACATTAGCGAGGTAGCCTGAAGAACAGAGGACAGAGCCTTAGAGGGAAAATCCTCACTTGGCCCCATTCTCTGTGCCTTCTTTTGGAAAAATAAAACAAGAGGGGAGGATTTCCAGCCCCCTGCTCCCATCCCTTTTAATCACCTTCTACGATACGCAGGGATATATATATATTTATTATACTTGATAACTGTTTCCTGCATTAGCAAGGTAGCACCAGGAAACAAATGAAGAAAGACCCATCCACTCATATACACACATCTATATGTACATGCACATATATGTACAATACATACATATACATACCATCATATACATACACAAACACATGCATATACATGCATATACATGTATCTATTCATACTTGCTTGCCTCTATCCATTCCCGATGCCTTCCATCCATTCCTGATGCCTTCCCACCCCATATGAAATAGCATCGCCACCCCATGCGTCAGCAAGATAGCAATAGGAAACAGATGAAAAAGGCCACATGTACTCACACTCATTCTCTAGCTGCCATGTGTAATGCACCGAAACCACAGCTTCCTATCCATATCCAGTCCCCCACAGACCTCTCTGTGATTTACCCCAGATGTTTCACATGCCCTGGTTCAGTCCATTGATGGCACGTCGACCCCAGTATACTACATCGTTCCATTTCACTTTATTCTGTGCATGCTTTTCACCCTCCTGCATATTCAGGTCCCGACCGCTCAAGATCCCTTTCACTCCATCCTTCCACCTCCAATTTGGTCTCCTGCTTCTACTTGTTCCTTACACTTATGACACATATATCCCCTTTGTCAACCTTTCCTCACTCATTTGTTCCATATGACCAAACTATATCATCACACCTTTTTCTGCTGTCTCAGCCACACTCTTTTTATTTCCACACATCTCTTGTACCCTTACATTACTTACTCGATAGAACCATCTCACACCACTTATTGTCCTTAAACATTTCATTTTCAACACATCCACCCTCTTCTGTACAGCTCTATCTATAGCTCATGCCTCGCAACCATATAATATTGTTGGAACTACTGTTCCTTCAAACATAGCCATTTTTGCTCCGAGGTAACGTTCTCTCTTTCTACACTTTTTCATCGCTTCCAGAACCTTTGCCCCCTACCCAACCCTATGACTCACTTCTGCTTCCGTGGTTCCATTTGCTGCCAAGTCCACTCCCAGATATCTAAAACAACTCACTTCTTCCAGTTTTTCTCTGTTCAAACTTAATCCCATCTAACTTGTCCCTCAGCCCAACTGAACCTAATAACCTTGCTCTTTCCAAAACTTTTGCATTTACCTCCCTCACCACCCCATCCATAAACAAATTAAACAACCATGGGGACATTATACACTACTGCCACAGATCAACCTTTATTGGGAACCAATCACTCTCCTCTTTTCCTACTCGTACGCATGCCTTGCACACTTGATAAAAACTTCTCACGTACACCTCTGCCGCAGACCAACCTTTACTGGGAACCAGTCACTCTCCACTTTTCCTGCTTGTACACATGCCTTACACACTTGATAAGAACTTCTCACTGCTTCTTTCTGCTTACCTCTGACACCATATATTCTTAAGATCTTCCACAAAGCCTCTCTATCAACCCTCTCTCTCTCTCTCTATATATATATATATATACACCAGGTGTGACATTACGACATTGCATGGCCTTTATAAGGTTCACAAGGAAATCCAGATTGATGCGGGGAATGAGGTTAGCACAGAGGCACCCTGGCCCTCTGTGGCAAGTTGCAGTCCTTAGTTTGCTGTCATCATGGAAGCCCAGTGTGCACTATGCAGGGGAGAAGGGCTTTTGGAGCGATGGATTGGAGATTAGAGAGTTGCTTTGGGAAGCTGGACGCTGTGTAGAAGATATCCTTACTCATTTTCCATACTGGTGGGGTGGGTAGGAGTGGGGGGACAGTCGCTTGTGTAAGTTAGTAAGTAATAGCGCTGATGAAGCTGCCTTTGGGGATCCCACTTAGGGGATTTTTTTCTTTTCATGGTGTTGCATAGTTGATAGTGAGTTCGGCAAGACTTTGGTCAAGGGAAGTGTCCAGTAGTTTTTCTTTGTAACTTCTGGCATGTAGTTAGTTCAAATTTGCTTATGTCCCTTTATAAGACCGTGCAGTTTCTTGCCAATCCTCTCATAACTGCAATTATTTTTGTCTGTAGTAATCGCAATTGCAAATATTTCACCTATACTCCGGAAGCTTATTTGATTGTGAGTAGGTGCGATCTCAAAGATAAATTGCTTTAAAATAAATCCTTTGTAATTCTAGTAGAGAATGAGTCACTAATATCTGGGACTGTATATAACATTCCTAGTTTTGATATTACTGTTACTCTGACCAGCTTAAACCTCAAGGGAAAGTATCCTGTGTTTAGCATAATGTACGTGTTGAGAAAGTACTGAAGGTCTGTGTTTGCATGTTGATTGGTTTCTGAATTACTGGGTTCTTTGCTGGTGCTGAGTTCTTGGGTATTTAGGATGACTGTTGATTCATGGCCCGTCCTTCCGCTACGCTGTATGCATTCGAGTAGTGCCTCGACCGCTAAAGTGGTGTTCCCATAGTCCCGATCGTCGTATGGCAGCCTCCAGACCAGCATTTCCCAAACGGGGAAAGTTCCCCCTGGGGGGAAATTTGAAGCTATCAGGGGGGGAATAATTCCACTGCCTACTAGCAATAGAAAAAAAAAGTCAGATGGATTTTCTCATGTCTGAGAGCGAGAGAATGCCAGTTGTAAATGGGCGGCGCCGTATCTATCAGGTTCGGTTCACGTTCAAACATAAAATAAATTAGTAAATAGTCACAGTGTGTTTTGACTATTTCCCTCGTACACACGAAGGGGGAAATCTGGATGGTTGAACTGGGTGCAGGGGGAAATGGCAGAAAAAAATTTGGGAACCACTGCTCCAGACCCTTAATTTTCATATTTTCCTGGGGTCATGCCCCCGGGTTTCCTTAAAGATGGTGATTTAAGGGGGAGTTTGAAGGGTGGAGAACCACTTCCCCTACCCAAAAGACTCAGTTTCGAGCCCCTAAAAGGATAGGGCCGGTCCTGGCAGATCTTATATGTGGCATTTTAATTCTAACCGAAGCACAGCTGTTTGCTGCGAGAAATCGTATGTTCCGATGTGGGATGGTGGTTCCTTCCCTGTTCTGCGTTTTGCTTGTAATTCCTCATGAAATCATACGCCATATCTTGGTCCTCATGAATTTTGTTATTGTTGACCCCTCATATATTCTAATACTGCTTGAATGCTTTTGGATCATCATATTTTTGAGCAAGAGCTAAAGTTTTGAAACCCGTTTGACCCGCCATCTGCTGAATGGGGTGTTCGTTTCCCCCTCGACCCGTTATAACTTGATATATTATCAATATCTCCATCCACGTCCTTCTTAGAGCATTCCCATATAACTCGTTGTCAAAATCTTCTCTAAAACTAACCTCACACTGGGACAACCACTAAAAACTTTCTGCTGTGGTGCAAATAAATGAACTTATTATGGAAATTCTCCATTAAATTTCAAGAGTCCAGCCCGCGAAGCCCATTAAGCGACCCACAGTTTGAGAGCCACAGCGCTTGTGTTGATCGTGTTTTCCCCAGTGTTTTGTTGTGTCGTGCTTCTGCCTTAATTCCACGAGGATCAGCTGGAATTGTTATATTTTGCTGGTATAGAGCAATATGGCCGACTCTCTGCGTGAGATACTGTTAGTGTGTTGGTCAAACGGTGTTTAGTTTGGATGGATGACGGCCATGGTAAAGTGTTGTTTTCTGCTGGCTCCGCTTTTCCTACGGTTTCCAGCCATGCACCTAAACGCTTTCATATATATTTTTTTTCTTTATTAAGCTTAGGATATCTGGACTCCGCTTGTGCGTATATGGTTACGCCGCGAATGTTCTCATAATTCGGACGAAAAGAAAGAACTCACTCGAAAGTCCATCCTTTCTCTGCTAGTGATTGTAACTTAGCCTTGTCGTTTTGCAGGAGCCACTTAAAAGGGATATTAGTCCTGTACTTTTAAAGAAAAGATAAACATTTTTAGGTTACTTTTCTGTATAATATTTCGAGGTGTGCCACAGGTGAACGAAGATATGGCGCAGCGAGTGGCTTTGAAGACCCGTGGAAAGTGATGTTGATAGTGAGGCTATAAAAGCTCTCGGACTACCCTCCGTTGCCAAGTTCTAAACAACATGGACAGTCTGCAATATAAAGTGTTTCGAGCGACTAAGGAGACTCGACGAAACCCATTATCATTAGAACTTATTTTTGGTGTTGGTAAATAATTTCCGACGATAAATCTGTGGTGGGGAATGGTGAGTGTGACTATTACCGCAGTGAGCCCTTTCTAGCTGACTTGGGAGCATATAGTCTCCCCAACCTGCATGATGCGTTATTTTTCTTTTTTTATGTTGATGGCTCCAGTTACGGTCAAAAGTCCACATCAAGGTCGGGCCTTAATTGAAATATGGAGAGAAATGTGACACGGAAGAAGAAAAGACGAGGGAAAATATTTACTAATTTTTGAGAAACCGTAAGACGTGTCTTTTGAAATGAGCCAGGTCATAGTTACTGGGAATTGCATGAGAAGGTAGATAGGGAGTTCCAAAGCTTCTATGTTTAGGGAAAGAAGCAGTTATCAAAACGGCACACCCTCGAGTTGCCGATGGCCACACATTAGACGTTATTCTCTTCATTTTTACGTCCAATACTCCAGCCATTGACAGGTTCTTTACGCCAGGCCCTGAATGGAATATACAAAGAAAGAACTTTATTTTCAAGATTTCTTTAAGTTGAAAACTTACCTTTAATGAAAAAAAAGAGGTCAGATCGCATGGATAGAGAGGAAAACGTAAGGTAAATAATTGCAAACTTTAGGAATGCAGGGAAAGAAGCAAATCACTCATGCACGGAAAATTCAATCACAGATAATCACAGCACACATACACTTTAAAATAAACAAATCCGCTTAATTAGAATATATTTGGTAAAATTACCAGTACCTACAACATGGGAGTTATCGCTATACCTCTGCAAGTTGCAACCAGCGAAATAGCGCCAGGAACAGACGAAGGAAGGCCACGACCGCTCTTGCTGTCATGTGTAATGCACTGAAACCACAGCTCCCTATCCACAGCCAGTTCCCACAGACTTTTTCATACCTCGGACGCTTCGCATACCTCATAGCACGTCGACCTCACTATACCACATCGTTCCAATTCACAATAGCCCATGCACGCCTGTCACCTTACTGTACATTCAAGTTCCGGTCGCTCAAAATCGATTCATTAAATCTCTAGTAATTTTAGATACCAAGAAGATAAGAGCTTTCTTTAACTAAGGTTCCATTTTTTGTTGATATGTGCTTTCCCAGAACGAAAGGGAGATATATATATATATATATATATATATATATATATATATATATATATATATATATATATATATATATATATA
>JAYMFT010244566.1:0-10998 GCA_038088735.1 Panulirus argus
ACAACTCCTGTGGTCAGCTGGGTGGGTCACAATTCCTTTATGGTCAGCTGGTTGGGTCACATCTCCTGTGGTCAGCTGGGTGGGTCACAACTCCTTTATGGTCAGCTGGTTGGGTCACATCTCCTGTGGTCAGCTGGGTGGGTCACAACTCCTGTGGCCAGCTGGTTGGGTCACAACTACTGTGGTCAGCTGGTTGGGTTACAACTCCTGTGGTCAGCTGGGTTGGTCACAACTCCTGTGGTCAGTTGGGTGAGTCACAACTACTGTGGTCAGCTGGGTGAGTCACAACTCCAACAGTCGGGGGCCGTACCCCTCGTTGTTTACACTGAGGCGATCGCATTGCTAACAAAGGCCTCACAGGTTCACCGGTAATGGTTTCTGTTTTGTATATTTCTTTCACAATCAAATTCATTTGAGGTAGACGCTCTTGTGTGACGACGTTTGGCGTGATCCAAGTATCAAGCCGAAGAGAGAGAGAGAGAGAGAGAGAGAGAGAGTTCAAGCGCTACTGGCACACATCTTACACCATCGAGGGTTGATCGGTGTGTGTGTGTGTGTGTGTGTGATTACTATTTGTGTGTTACAGGAGAGAGTTTTACACTATTAGTAAGACCTTGATAAGAAACAGACCAAAAAATTCAACAATTGGTAGTGTTTACGAAGTTAAATGCAAAGTATGTAATGACTTATACATTGGCTAGACCGGTAAAACTGTAACTGAGAGATGCTACTGGCATAAGCAGTCTGTTCGTAGGGGTGATCATAATGATTCCATTTCGAAACATTGTCAAGATAAAGACCATCCAGTGGATCTTGTGTGTGTGTTTGTGTGTGTGTCTGTGTGTAAAGATCAGCCAAGACGGGTTCTTGTCAATGACAGCCAGTTCTTGAGGTACCATTACTGGCACAGGTCGGGTGTGTGTGCCCGGAGTGCCACTATTGGCATAGATCGTGTGTGTGTGTGTGTGTGTGTGTGTGTGTGTGTGTGTGTGGCATTACTGACATAGGTCGGCCCGTGTGTTAGCGTAGTAGACTCTTAACTGAATGTGTGACTTGTGTAAAATGTGAGATGCTGAATCTGTTTATTTGACAAAAAATCTTACTGATGCAATAACGTACGAAGCTGCTTGAAATTTATATTATTGTAATGAAGGCACCTAAAGACCATATTCTCGCTATATTTTCTTGTCTTTTGATAATTAAAAGTATTGAGTTTTGAGTCTTGCAAAGCAGTAATAAATTTATGAATGAGATAGTGCAGCCAACATAATTTATTTCTGGTTTTCTTTAATAGAGTTGCTTGCATGAAAGTAGGGTGCAAATAAAAATATAAGAACTTAAACATAATTATTTAATTACTTAATAAGATCAAATATGAAAAGCTTAAAATATATAAAACTTTGAAAGAATTTATTCAAAAAGTTGATATTATGTCAAATTTACATAAAATACTTGTTCCTGGATATACTGGCTCTTCGAGGGTATACTGCAGTCTGCAGAATGTTAATCATCCACAGCTCGGACTGAGTTCAAGTATATTTATATCCCGCACAAATGGGAGAATATTGTTTTCCTTAGAATTAATTTTATTACTATTTCATAGGGTTACGTATTGTATTCGAAAGTATAGATTCTGCTTACATTACATATACTTATTAATCATGTGTCAGAGAAATCATGGATTTAGAGATTAACATAACTGGATGAGATCTATATTCTTAACCCCGTTGCAAAAGTCATAACCTTTTTTCTTTTAAGAAGCATTTCATCAAATTTTACACAACACATATTCAAGCATATTTGCCACCAATGATACCCTGAGCACAGATATTCATATGCCAATATTGGCACCTCAGACACACACACACTCGACCTTTACACGTAATGGCTGTCATTGACGAGCCCTTACCAAGCTTAGTCTTGAATCTTCACACACACACACACACACACACATACACACACACACTCACACACAAACACACACACCACAGTATTATTACCAAGGATAATTCACACAACTAAATCCTCAAGGGTACTTTTATTTGCATTCTTTTCCCCTTACATTTTTTAGTTATTTTCAATTTTTGACATATGGAGTGTAAAGGTAAATTACAAACTTGAGTAATTAGTTACCCTTCACAGAATAAAAATGTCAAGAGCATTTTTTACATACAGCTTCACAGACAGTACACAGTCACAAGAATTAAATGACCGCTGTACCAGCTGTTTTAGCTGCCCACATATCTTAAGCATGAGTGTGTGAAGCCTGTTGAAGCTTTTGTTATCGTAAGAGTCTCATCATGATAATGCTGGGGCTTGCTCTCCCTTGTGATTTTGATTATTCAATCTAGAATCTTGAAAAATATTGTGATAGATTGATTTGCGCCACAAAACGGTTGATTAATTGTGCATTCCTATCCATCCTGTGGGTGGTGAGGCAAAAGAGAAATCAGTGTGCTCAAAACGTTGAAGTTTGAAGCTAAGAAAATGATAGCGCTCTTCACAGACTATAACTTTAGTTTTCTATAATAACGCATCTCATGATATTCTGTGATATATTTAGTCAAAATATTCTATATTGTCTTTTACATTTATAAGATTTAAATAAGTAGATAAAGTTTAGTGTGATTTTGATGTAAAAATATCGTGATATATCTTAATTTCTCTTTTAAAACATAAAGTTGTTTTACCTTTATCATAGTTATATTAATTATGTTTAGATTTTCTTATCGCAAATTTAAATTGTTAGACCTTATTTGGAATACGCTGTTATTTTTGCGTTGTCACATAGTATGTGACAATCATATCTAAATTATTAATATTATTTATATCATATGTTGTTCACCAAACTTTACCGCCTTCAAATAGTTGCGTTATTTCACCTATTTCCAACACTGTTCTAAAGATTCGATGCAAAGGAATAACCTTATTTCTCTCCGTGCTGTATCTTAACAGATACGTGAGAAGTATTACCGTTATTTGTTTTATTAGCCTCTTGAACAGTCAAGGGCCATAAACACAGTGGAGAGTATGTGGTCTTATGATTATCCTTAACACTTGAAGGTGTTATGCATTTTTCGGTTGGTGGATGTAACTTGATTCTGATGGCTTTGACGACCTTGTCAGTAGTTAGGCCTAAAGCCCAAACAACCAACTGAGCTGTTACGCACAACTTTGTGTACGTACAGGATGTAATCATACGCAGGTGTAAATGCTTACTTGCCTACTTTGTAATATATCGTTTTACGATCGAGTCAACCCCGGGTATCATTCAGATTGCACTGGGAATGGATTTCAGTATTTCCAGAACGTCACACGTCCTGGAAGTGCTGAATCAGGAGGAATCTTGTGAAGGTTTCGAAATATTCAAATTGGATTAGAGGTGGTACCTCTCTCACGTGACCACCCTATTAAGATATGATGTAGCGGGAGCTTAGATACACATTACATAGTCCACAGGCAAAGTGAGTGTAAATGGCCTTAGAATTATTCTTAACACCTAAACGTGTTAAATTTGTTAAGGTTGGTGGATTTATCTTGACGTTGAAGGCCTTAATGACCCTCCCTGGCAGTTGATAGGCATGAAAACCAAACAACCAACTGAGCGATAGTAGCTCTTTGGTGTAGTTTCGTGTGAGACCCAATAAGTCAGCTCTTGTATCAACATCATTTTGCTGGCGACTCAACCCTCAATAACCAACACAGTGACAAGGTCGCATGAGGCGCTCTTGTCTCTGTCAACACAATTAAGCCAACATCCTTGCTCTCCAGCAGCCGTTTACAACTGTCTCACACGGCGCCCAATCCAAGACCTCTAACGGCTTCTGCAGTCAACAGGACTCAACTGGAGCTTGGTCGCTTCTGTAAGTTATTGTTAGTACCGAGGAGGAGCCCCCACCTCACGTTCGTTGTTGCCAATCGTAACACTGCCAATCAATATTTCTGCATAATTGATTCTACCTGAGGTCAGGTGCTCACTTCTCAATAGATGCTTCCATGCTAAAGTAATTTCCATCTAGAGACAATATAGCGCATACCTTTATCAACGACAGATTTCAGTTGTGCCATTTCTGGTACAGATTGGGATCGTTTGCTCAAGGTGCCATTAATGGCACAGGGCGCTCATGTGTAACTGTAATATGGTGAGCTCTTTTAGGTGGATGTGTGTGTTGTGTAAAATGTGATGAATTGCTTCATCCCATCTAAAAAGAAGATATGTGTGATCAATTTACTATGTTAGTGACTAGATACCTTATGTTATTGTTAATCTAAGATATATATACACCTGAGTAACTACATACTTCCTTGTAGGTTGTTGAGCCATTATGGGTAAAAAACCAAAGTCCAGAACAAAAGGAGGGACAGAGAAAAAAAAAGATGAAGACAAAAAGAAAGATAAAGATGAAGATAAGGATAAAGACAAAAACAAAAAGAAAGATGATGACAAAAATGACGAAGACGGAGACAAGAACAAAAATGAAGAGAATAAAGACGAAAACAAAAAAGATGACAAAAAGGACCCAAAAGATGACGACGGTGATGGTCGAGTGTGTGGTGAAGATGAGAAAGTTGATGCCGGTGAAGGGGAGATGCAAGACGACGGGGTCGATGATGGGGAAGGAAAGACAGGCGCCGTAGGGAAGGATGGGAAGACGAGGGAAGGACAGACTAAGGTCGAGGCGAGAGAGGGACGTCCCCGAACCGATGTTAAAGCCTTCCTGAAGAGAGAAACCAGCTTGATAAGTCAACAGATGTCGAAGTTTCTCAGGGAGTTCCTTGCCAGCCAAGGATCCCCAGGCAGTCGTAACGACCCTCGGTCTTCCAGCAGCTACGAACTGACAGAGAAAACCAGTGCGACGAGTCGGAGAGACGACGGAGCGACAGATCGGACCCTAGACGACAAGGAGACGGGCTTGCGACGGAGTGATGCGTCGCCACCGTACAAGATGGAGGGTAAACGTAGTGGGTTGGCACGATTCAGCCAGACAGATCTGGAGCCTCTGCTGCCGCTTGAAGCTGCAGCAGCAGAGGAAGATAAACCCCTTTGGCCAAGAACACCCGCAGCTCATGGGCGGGTGCAGCTGCAGCCTACAGTGAGCACAGATGCAGGAAGATTTGTTAATCCTGGGATTGATATCTCGAAGGGACAAGTACAAGTGCCACCTGGATCTGACGTAGAAAAAAACCTGCAGGTAGTGCCTGGAGTCATCGCACCTGAGGGACAGACACATATGGCTCCTGGAGCCACAGCAGGACAGACACATATGGTACCTGGAGCCACAGCAGAACAGGCACATATGGCACCTGGAGCCACAGCAGGACAGGCATTTATGGCACCTGAAGCCACAGCAGGACAGACACATATGGCACCTGGAACCACAGCAGGACAGGCACATATTGTACCTGGAGCCACAGCAGGACAGACACATATGGCACGTGGAGCCACAGCAGGACAGGCACATATGACACCTGAAGCCACAGCAGTACAGATAAATATGACACGTGGAGCCACTGCAGGACAGACACATATGGCACCTGGAGCCACAGCAGTACAGGCACTTATGGCACCTGAAGCCACAGCAGGACTGACGCATATGGCACCCGGAGCCACAGCAGTACAGACACTTATGGCACCTGGAGCCACAGCAGGACAGGCACTTATGGCACCTGAAGCCACAGCAGGACTGACACATATGGCACCTGGAGCCACAGCAGGACAGGCACACATGGCACCTGGAGCCACAGCAGGACAGACACATATGGCACCTGAAGCCACAGAAGGACAGACACATATGGCACTTGGAACCACAGCAGGACAGACACATATGGCACCTGGAGCCACAGCAGTACATTCACATATGGCACCTGGAGCCACTGAAGGACAGCCACATATGGCACCTGAAGCCACAACAGTGCAGGCACATATTGCACTTGGAGCCACAGCAGGACAGACACATATGGCACTTGGAGCCACTGAAGGACAGACACATATGGCACCTGAAGCCACAACAGTACAGACACATATGGCACCTGGAGCCACAGCAGGACAGACACATATGGCACCTGGAGCCACAACAGTACAGACACATATGGAACCTAAAGCCACAGCAGTACAGGCACATATGGCACCTGGAGCCACAGCAGGACAGACACATATGGCACCTGGAGCCACTGAAGGACAGACACTTATGGCACCTGGAGCCACTGAAGGACAGACACATATGGCACCTGAAGCCACAACAGTGCAGACACATATAGCACCTGATACCACAGCAATACAGGCACATATGGCACCTGGAGCCACAGAAGGACAGACATATATGGCACCTGGAGCCACAGCAGGAAAGACACATATGGCACCTGGAACCAACATGCTATCAGGTATAGTTACCGCGAAAGAATATACATATCCACCCCCGGGACTCGCTACGCCGGGATATATAGGACTGTCCACATCAGGACGCTCACCACACATCCCACCTGTAATCATCACGCCAAGTCACCCATCTGCACCTGAAAAACTGACCCCAGGTCTTCCCTCTGTGTCTCATGGCGTCGTGACCCCAGGGCACGCATCTCATATCCCTGGATCCACTGCCACACGACACCTGCCCGTGACCCCCGGAGTTCTCACTTCAGGTCACACACCTGTATCTCAGGTCATCGTCACACAGCACGAGACGGCTATCCATGGAGTCATGGCCACTGGACATGGCCCCTCATTTACTGGAGTCATGGACACTGGACACGCCCCTATGTCTACTGGAGTCATAGCCACAGGGCGTGTCCCTTCCTCTCCTGGACTCACCGCCACACGACACATCCTGCAGCCTCCTCTGGACACGACCATGACCGTGAGGAGCACCCAGGTTCCCCCAGGGAGGTACACGACGAATGATGGGACCACCTACGTGGTGGTGAGCGACCAACAGTATTACCCAGAAGGCCAGAGTGCCGTTGATGTTCTCAATCTCGACGGTCCCAGCGGCACCCCGAGCAAAGCAGAGGTCCCAGCCGTCAGGAGAATGCTTAGGAGGATCAAAGCCATTGAGAGACGTAAGGGATGGAATGAAACGAGCTACCTAAGGGTAAGTCTTGGGTCCTTAGTTACTTCTCAGTTTCCAATTTCGTGTCTTGTTAATCTTCATCCCATACCTGTATTTTAGGTCAAAACAGAAGGGACACTTATAATTGTTATTAAATAAAAGACACTGTCACGATATGCAATTATCATAATGTCTTTTTCATCAATGTCATTCTGATACATTTCTTTAAACTTTTCTTGTGATGACAAACACACTGTGGTCGTGAGCTGTGTGTTTAACTCGCTCATGAATGTTTAGCAGATTATTAGCTTATAAGATATTCTTTACCATTACCCTTACAGTACTTTCTTCTTCATCAATATATATCTTAATTACTCTATCTACTTTCTCCTTTAATTTTTACTTTTATTAGTTTCACCCTTTACATCACCATTTCCTCTTATCACTATACTCTCGATTCACGTTTTCGATTCACTTACACCACTCACCTCCTTATAACCTTCATTATCACTTTACATGGCATTTTCTGTCTCCTAGGTTGGTTTTCGTGACGTCATTGTTGAGCCAGAAGCTATGTTTACTCCAAAGTTCCTTCGACTTTACACCGCTTGCTTGTACAGGTCAGCACTGCTTATGTACACTTCATTATAACCCCTTGTTCATGCCAGAACCACCTCTCACATGGGAGAAACCTCATTTAACCTAACCTCACCAAACCATCATTATAGGCCAGAATCTCTTTACTGTAGGTTCTGTCTCCATTACCAGTTTATATCTCCCTTATAGGCATTAATATCTATCTACAACTAGCTATCATGGCCTCTTGGGGGTCATTTGCCCTCCTTACACTTGAATACCTTAATTAAGGACTTTGGACCTATCAGCTGCCACGGAGGGTCATTAGGGCGTCAACGTCAAGCTACAGCCAGAAACCGAAAGATCTCTCAACACCTTCTTCGGGTATGTAAGATAATTCCAAGACCACATACGCTACTTGTATGGTCTATATCTTATTTATACTAGTCACTACCCTATTAGAATAGTGAGTTTCCATTTTCATTGGTTGTAAGTCCCGCTGCATTGTACACTGGCCCCATTCTCAGTGCCCTTCTCTCAACACGTCATTATTCCCGTTTCATGTAATTTTCGTTTTGCTAGTTAGTGCCCCACTTTAAAGGTTACTGCTCTTAAATACAGGTCAGTGTCCCCTTCATAAAAGTTAGTGCCTCCTTTACAAAGATCATTCGCATCATACACAACACACACATCCACCTTAAAGTGCCCAAACACTCGCAGACACACCCAACCTGTGCCAATAATTGCACCCTGAAAACGAGCCGCCATTAACAAGAGCCTATGCCAGGCATAACATGGAGAATCTTTACACAGACACATGCACACATAACATAACTCAGCGTCATTCATGCTTCAAGACTTCTTTTATGCTCATTGTCAGTCCCTTGAATAGTTCAATATTGTTTTCCTTTTCACAAACCGGTATTCACTTTGTACAGAGCACCGCTCCCTTTGTCCTGGTCATCTCTAGTTTTGTAAGGTTCAACAATCCTTCTGTAAGAACAGTACCTCCACACTTACAATAAGTATTTTTTTGTGTACATATTAGTCCATTTTGTATACAGTAGGTAATGCCCTCTTTGTATCGTTTACCTCTCGTTTTATAGGAAAGGTTTGTTACGCTATCAAAATAATTGGCTTTGTCTACCCTGATAATGTTAATTTTCTCTTATCTACACTGCCTTTTTTCTATAGTATTATAACATGGTATACAAAAGTATACTGCACTGTACTATAAAATCTTACTTTATTTTAAAGCATACCAGCTAACTCAGTCATATACAAGAACATCCTTATATGAATGAGAATAAAATATCACTTTAGCCACGCGGCTCTGATAGCTTGCGAAATTGAGTGATGCCATCTAGGATGATAGTGGTGAGGGTTAAGAAGGTTATGAAGGTCAGAGAAAATGTAAGGTCAATTAACCAAAGTGAAACTTGTCAAAAATCAAAAGAATCCGTGAAACCTCAACTAATCTTTCCATCAGCTGAGATATATTTTACTTTTAACATCATTTGAAAGGTATGTTAGCGTTCATTTTTCAAGTAACATAAAAGATTAGGCAGCTATCAGGTGCCAGGAGAGTACACGAGGTCTTCATAACTACTCTTGTTTTCTTACAGTTGTGTTACTTTTATGTAGATTTGCTCAAATTTTTAACTGATCTTTATAACCCTCACTACTTTCTCCGTATTTGATATCGTAAAATGTAAAGCCCCAAATCATGCTCCACAACCCTTATTACATTTTCTAAACACTACACACATTAAAAAACATTGTTTATAAAAGTTTGTTGTGCATTCAATACATTAATACATATGGACAGTAATACATACATATAGTACATAAATGTAGAGAATACACAAAGCGGGCACCAGCCCACAGGTGGGGAGTAGTAGTGTCCCGGTGGTGGGTCGAGTGGTGGTGCGGCGAGAAGTGCTGCTCGCCGCATTACAAAACAGAATCACTCAATATCCAAAGGTATTAAACATTTTTTAAAGTACTCCTTGTAATGAATTATATAATCAAATAGTAGCATATATGACAATTTACATGCAGCTTCAAGATGACATCTAGTTTTTGTTTATGATCCAATCAAGATATGATAACAGACAGATGACAAAGTCTGTTCAACAGTGTTATTACAATGATAATGAAGTTGACCAGTATTTCTTTCCAGCTTCCTACTGAACTCAGTGTACGCTGTGTTTACCTTCCTGCTCGCTCCAGCTCTGTCAATGGTGTATGGCATAATCTTCGCTGTCGTCGCTTTCTTTGTAAGTAACTTCATATTTATCATGTTATTATCTTATTACATCCCATTTTTATTTTTCGTACATGTTCTTTTTAACAGTATCAATGATCAATATCATTCTAGGATATTTTTAGTTTATTTCCATACCAAATTGAATTGAGGGTCTCACGTGGTTTGATTATCATAGTCACACCTGATATGGGTGTTGAAGATTTTCCGACTTGTGATCCATAACTTAACGCTGATGGCCTTAATGCCCTTGACAGCCGATAGACCTGATGCATAAACAGCTAGTTAAGCTCGAGTAGTGTTTAGGGTACATTCTACACAATACACATCAAGTATCGAATTTGATCACTCACCTTTTAAAACAAATGGTAACAACAGCAGTTGTTATATTATGTAAAATAACAGAAAATTATTCACATAATTGTTAAACAATTTAAAAACGTTAATCATTCACTTACATAAAAATCATATGGGCGTCTATTGCCTTACTTACGCTGTCACTGCTAATTCCTTCATGTACCATAATTATAACGCTTACCAAACCCTTCCTAGGAAACACAGAAAGACCCAAACTTCATGAAGTGAATTTAGTTGTGATGAAACAATGCTTAACTTTTTACTTAAAATACATATGCACTTAAAAGAGCCCACTATATCACAGTTACACATGGGAAACCTGTACCAGTAATGGCACACCCGAGAACGGGCTGTTATTGACATGACCCGGGCCAAGTTTGTTATTCACGAATTTTTGCATGCACACACACACACACACACACACACACACACACAAAAATAAATAAATAAAATAAATAAAGAAAAATACCACTAAAGAAAAGTCATAATTCTTTAAATTACAAATTCAATGGACTTTAGTATTTTATAGAGTTACAATTAGCATTAAGACAACAGATCTAGTCGATTATAAAGGGCTCAATTTCCTTTATGAATTGCTGGACAATTACAGGAAAGTTTCTCAAATTACAGGTCCGTTGAAGACAAAGTATCACTGTAAATGATTTTCGAGCATTACATTTCTCTCTCTCTCTCTCTCTCTCTCTCTCTCTCTCTCTCTCTCTCTCTCTATATATATATATATATATATATATA
>JAYMFT010244577.1:0-10998 GCA_038088735.1 Panulirus argus
TATATATATATATATATATATATATATATATATATTTTTTTTTTTTAGCGAATACCTGCTAGCAGACCAACAACAGGTGTTCCTTGAGCCAGTACTTACCAATACACCAATAGGAGATGACTGTTGAGCCAGTACCTACTAGTACACCAGTAGCATGTGTTTGCTAAGCCACTACCTGCCAGTAGACCAGCAACATGTGTTAGTTGAGCCAGTACACGCCAGTAGACCAGTAGCACGTGTTTAATAACGCAGGATCCGCCAGTGGAATAGTAGCAGATGTTAATTAAGCTGGTACCTACCAGCAGAACAAAAATCGGTATCTCTTTCTACACCACTGGGAGGTGTTTGTTGAGCCAGTACCTGCTAGTAGACTAGTAGTTGGTGTTTGATGAGCCTGAAATTGGCAGGTGTTTGTGAAGCCGGTATCTGCCTGTTGATCAGTAACAGGATTATATCAAGCTAACACCGTCCAGTAGACCAACAGCAGGTGCTTATCAAGCCAGTACTTACCAGTAGACCAATGGCAGGTGTTTGTTGAGGTAGTAACCCCTAGTAGATCAGTACCAGGTGTTTGTTGAGGCAGTAACCCCCAGTAGACCAGTAGCAGGTGATTGTTGAGGCAGTAACCTCCAGTAGACCAGTAGCAGGTGTTTATTGAGGCAGTAACCTCCATCAGACCAGTAGCAGGTATTTGTTGAGGAAGTAACCTCCATCAGACCAGTAGCAGGTGTTTGTTGAGGAAGTAACCTCCATCAGACCAGTAGAAGGTGTTTGTTGAGGAAGTAACCTTCAGTAAACCAGTAGCAGGTGTTTCTTGAGGAAGTAACCCCTAGTAGACCAGTAGCAGGTGTTTGTTGAGGAAGTAACCTCCAGTAGACCAGTAGCAGGTGTTTCTTGAGGAAGTAACCTCCATCAGACCAGTAGCAAGTATTTGTTGAGGCAGTGACCTCCAATAGACTAGTAGCAGGTGTTTGTTGAGGCAGTCACCTCCAGTAGACCAGTAGCAGGTGTTTGTAGAGGCATTAACCTCCAGTAGACCAGTAGCAGGTGTTTGTTGAGGAAGTAACCTCCAATATACCAGTAGCAGGTGTTTGTTGAGGAAGTAACCTCCAGTAGACTATTAGCAGGTGTTTGTTGATAAAGTAACCTCCAGTAGAGCAGTAGCAGGTGTTTGTTGAGGAAGTAACCTCCAGTAGACCAGTAGCAGGTGTTTGTTGAGGAAATAACCTCCAGTAGACCAGTAGCAGGTGTCTGTTGAGGAAATAGCCTCCAATATACCAGTAGCAGGTGTTTGTTGAGGAAGTAACCTCCGGTAGACCAGTAGCAGGTGTTTGTTGAGAAAGTAACCTCCAGTAGAGCAGTAGCAGGTGTTTGTTGAGGAAATGACAT
The DNA here is from genome assembly GCA_038088735.1 of Panulirus argus. Classification (NCBI taxonomy): domain Eukaryota; kingdom Metazoa; phylum Arthropoda; class Malacostraca; order Decapoda; family Palinuridae; genus Panulirus; species Panulirus argus. The sequence goes on from JAYMFT010244577.1 coordinate 1,390, forward strand.
CCGGTAGGCCAGTAGCAAGTGTTTGTTGACGAAGTAACCTCCAGTAGACCAATAGCAGGTGTTTCTTGAGGAAGTAACCTCCAGTAGACCAGTAGCAGGTGTTTGTTGAGGAGGTAACCTCCAGTAGACCAGTAGCAGGATTTTGTTGAGGAAGTAACCTCCAGTAGACCAGTAGCAGGTGTTTGTTGAGGCAGTAGCGTCCAGTAGACCAGTAGCAGGTGTCTGTTGATGAAGTAGCCTCCAATATACCAGTAGCAGGTGTTAGTTAAGGAAGTAGCCTCCAATAGACCAGTAGCAAGTGTTTGTTGAGGTAGTAACCTTCAGTAGACCAGTATCAGGTGTTTGTTGAGGAAGTAACCTCCAGTAGACCAGTAGCAGGTGTTCGTTGAGGAAGTAACCTCCAGTAGGCCAGAAGCAGATGTTTGTTGAGAAAGTAACCTCCAATATACCAGTAGCAGGTGTTTTTTGAAGAAGTAACCTCCAATAGACTAGTAGCAGGTGTTTGTTGAGGAAGTAACCTCCAGTAGACCAGTAGCAGGTGTTCGTTGAGGAAGTAACCTCCTGTAGACCAGTAGCAGGTGTCTGTTGAGGAAATAACCTCCAATATACTAGTAGCAGGTGTTTGTTGAGGAAGTAAATTTAGTAGACCAATAGCAGGTGTTTGTTGATTAGATAACCTCCAGTAGACCAGTAGCAGGTGTTTGTGTAGGAAGTAATCTCCAGTAGACCAGTAGCAGGTGTTTGCTGAGGAAGTAACCTCCAGTAGACCAGTAGCAGGTGTCTGTTGAGGAAGTAACGTCCAGTAGACCAGTAGCAGGTGTTTGTTGAGGACGTAACATCCAGTAGACCAGTAGCAGGTGTTTGTTGAGGAAGTGACCTCCAGTAGACCAGTAGCAGGTGTTTGTTGAGGAAGTAACCTCCAATATACCAGTAGCAGGTGTTTTTTGAAGAAGGAACCTCCAGTAGACCAGTCGTAGGTGTTTGTTGAGGAAGTAACCTCCAGTAGACCAGTAGCAGGTGTTTGTTGAGGAAACAACCTCCAGTAGACCAGTAGCAGGTGTTTGTTGAGGAAGTAACCTCCAGTAGACCAGTAGCAGGTGTCTGTTGAGGAAGTAACCTCCAATATACCAGTAGCAGGTGTTTGTTGAGAAAGTAATCCCCAGTAGAGCAGTAGCAGGTGTTTGTAGAGGAAGTAACCTCCAGTAGACCAGTAGCAGATGTTTGTTGAGGAAGTAACCTCCAGTAGACCAGTAGCAGGTGTTTGTTGAGGAAGTAACCTCCAGTAAACCAGTAGCAGGTGTTTGTTGAGGCAGTAACCTCCAGTAGACCAGTAGCAGGTGTTTGTTGAGGAAGTAACCTCCAGTAGACCAGTAACAGGTGTCTTTTGAGGAAGTAACCTCCAATATACCAGTAGTAGGTGTTTGTTGAGGAAGTAACCTCTAATAGACCAGTAGCACGTGTTTGTTAAGGAAGTAACCTCCAATATAACAGTAGCAGGTGTTTGTTGAGGAAGTAACGTCCATTAGACCAGTAGCAGGTGTCTGTTGAGGAAGTAACCTCCAGTAGACAAATAGCAGGTGTCTGTTGAGGAAGTAACCTCCAATATACCAGTAGCAGGTGTTTGTTGAGGATGTAACCTCCAATATACCAGTAGCAGGTGTTTGTTGAGGAGGTAATCTCCATTAGACCAGTAGCAGGTGTTTGTTGAGGAAGTAACCTCCAGTAGACTAGTAGCAGGTGTCTGTTGAGGAAGTAACCTCCAATATACCAGTAGCAGGTATTTGTTGAGGATGTAACCTCCAATATACCAGTAGCTGGTGTTTGTTTTGGAAGTAACCTCCAATATACCAGTAGTAGGTGTTTGTTGAGGATGTAATCTCCATTAGACCAGTAGCAGGTGTTTGTTGAGGAAGTAACCTCCAGTAGACCAATAGCAGGTGTTTGTTGAGGCAGTGACCTCCAGTATATCAGCTGTGAAAATTAACGCCTCGAGGCATCTCTTGCTATATGTGTTGCCAGTGTATAACGCAGGTGTTGTACGTCCCCAGAGACCAACCTCCAGAAGAGCGAGCAACTGGCTGAAGAGTTCCGGCTGACGTTCAACAGCACCATCAGCCACCCTCAGTGTCCTGCCCTGTACACATTGGTGGATGACCAGTGTCTCTCTGTCTTCCACCCTGCCGCTGTAAGTACCTGTCTCTCTCTCTTCCACCCTGGCTCTTTGAGTACCTGTCTCTCTGTCTTTCATCCGGACTCTGTGAATACGTTTGTCTGTCTTGCAGCCACGGTACTGTGTTCCCTTCCAATAAGATAATCTGTCCATCGGCGGAGTCTCGACTTTATTCCTACCTGAAAATCCAGCTTATTAATCAGGTTTTGGTAAGGTACAAACAGGTCACACACCCTTCCCTTTGTTTGACAGTATTAACAGGATTTACAGAATCTTTCCCCAAAACCGTGTAGCCTCTTACTTAGGTCATATTTCCTATGTAGAAAGTCATCTGTTTATTTTGTGATATCTTTTCCAATACCTTCCTGACCTCACCCGCCAGGAAAACTGCTTTGTAGTTCAACGCCTTCTTCCGGTCTGCTTTCTGATAGATGTGTGTGACGTTTGCCCTTTTCCACTCCCGTGGCATAAAGCATTTCTCTGGCGACTTCTTTGGACAGTATTTCAAGAGGTCTGTCTGGAGTGTATGCACTTATCTGCAGCACTTGTGGTAAATTTCATCAGGACCATGAACCTCGTTGGGTGAGAACCCTTTAGTATCCTGTTAATATCTTTCCTAGAATTCTCAAGGTTTTCTAAGATTTCCTCCCCATTCCATCTCTCTGGTGTTGGGGTCATAGTGTCTTCCACTGTGAAAACACTTTTGAGCTTGTTATTCAGTTCTTCACATATCCTTACATCAGCCTCGTCATTCTTCTCTCTGAATCCCTAAAGTTGATTATCTCCTCTCTTGCCGACAATTTACTCTCGATTAATTTATGGATGATTTTGAATCCTCTCTTCCCTTGTCTATAATGATACACTTAATGTTCTTTTGTTCTTTTCTTATCCTGGCATACTCGTTCCTTGCTTTCTTACACCTTGCAGAGGCTGGCTGATAGGTGTGTGGCCTATATCTTCGTCACTACACATCTCGGAGCTCCCTTGCTTTTAAACATCTTTGATTAAACTGTTCCTTTCCTCTTTGTTAACCTTTTACCATAATACCCTGGTTCCTGGCTACTGAATTCCATCCACTTTCCCAGTTCACGCTTCCACAGACATCGTTGGGGTTCGTGTAGTTTCCACCATATCTCCTCTGCAGTCCTTTCTCACCTCTGCTCTGTTCCCCTTGAACCACATAATCAAACTTAAGCATTAAATGGTCACTTTTCCCAGTTGATGTACAGTATGTGCTATTTTCTATATCCTCTACATTCTCGAAGAACTTGTGTCTCCATGATTCCCTATCACCATGAGATGCCAATATCCGCTAGTCTGACTCCGTAACGTAAATCCCCCATTATCAGTAATTTACCTCCTCTGCCAAGTGAATGTTTTGTTGCTTCATGTGCCATCCTAATTGTTCCTTCGTTGTTGTCATTTTATATATGTTGCTGAGTGACAAAATTCTTTGCAGGATTATGTAATGTGAACATCACCAAGAACTTCTTTCCTGGAATTACTCTTCCCTTTATGTAACGTCTGAATGGGTTATTTACTACTGTTTCCTGAAACTTACGGCTGTTTCTTATCAGGAGACCCACTCCTCCTCCTTTGTCTTCTCGTTTCCTTCTGGGTTGACAAGGTGAGAGCTCATCTCTTTACAAATATTTGCTTCAGAACTCCAACAATGTCAAGTGTGTTTTCCCTTACATATGATCCTTGATTCCCAGCTCTTTACCACATGCTACTCCTCCGTCAGCACTTGTACACAACTCTCTCAGTCCAACATTACCATCAACTACCATTACTGACGTTCCTGTGGTGGTGGCGGGGTTGGCCTGTCCTCTTGTCCCATTTGGCGTCGTCACTTTCCTGTCGTCTAAATATTTTCTTGAAACGGTCTGTGTGCTTGTTAGTGCTATCAATGTCTGATTGCAGAAACTTCGACTGAATTTTAGCAGTGTGTCTCAGTAAAATGTCTATGTCTATTAGTAACGGAACTGTCTGTCTGTCTTTCCTTTATTCTGCCGTTACTATATATATATCTGTCTGATTGTAGGTAGTGTGCCTGAGCTCATACGGGTAGTGTGTGTGTGTGTGTGTGTGTTGTCGACATTTTGTTTTACTGAACTCAAAAGATGTTATTTAGTGGAGTGACTGTCTCAGTATAAATCTGAAATCATAAGTAGTTGTCCGTCGATGGAGTGACTGTCTACCATTCTGTCTGTCCATAATGCATCTGTCTCATTATAAACAAAAGTGTTCGTCTGTGGATAAAGTGTGGAGCTGTGGTCGTTCCGTCCCAGGGCAGCGGTGTGTGTTACGTGCTTCCTCTTCTTCCTCAGGTCAGCTGGGGTGCTGCGCGGGCCTTCTGCTCAGCTATCGGAGGCGACCTCCTCACTCTGGACAACATCACCCAGTACGCCACTGTAATCGACCACCTTCGACGAGCGCGTGAGTCTGCCTCCACGCATACACAGGGGCCTCAGTGGTATAGCGGTTAATGTTACTGACCATGAGTCAGCACGGGCCAGCCAGGGGTCGGTCTCGCATGGGCTCGCATCCTTGGTGTGGCAGTCGGCCTAAATCCAACCCAGGTGTTCATTCTTCCCTTAGGGCTGCTCGATGAATAGGTACCTAGCGTGGGCTAGGGGATGTGTGTTAAAAGACGGAGCAACACGAGTGTAAAACTCTCTCCCTGTAGCACACACACACACACACACACGCACACCACTGGTGTAATTGACTGCTGGTCAGGGAAGGTAACAGTGTTGAAACTCCTGCTGCAGAAATGTAAGTGTCTTATATTACTGAATATCAGTTCAGATAATCTGTGCGCCGGTTCTGTGCTCATTCTACAGTCAGTATTCATGATGTGTGTCCCGATGTGTTACCCCAGGAATGACGGCTGACTTCTGGGTGGGTGGACGGTACGTGAACCAGACGCAAGGATGGACCTGGGTGGACCACTCCCCTATGGACCTTGGCTCCCCCTTCTGGGCCATCAGGTGGGTCCAAGCTCTCCGCTCCCGCTGCCAAAGATTACTCTCATTAATCGTAACTCTTTGTGTACATGAGATAACTGCCTACGTCAGAATTATGTATTTAGGATAGCTTAAATTGGGCTAGATATTATATTGAGATGAGAAAAAGGTAATTTCATTCAAGCTAATTTGGATAATTTATCATCAGTCCTCATACTTAGCATAGAAAGTTGCACTCTGCAACATCATGGTCATCTGCACCGACTGAACACAACCGAATTCAGATTGCAACAGACCGCTGGGGCCCAATGACCCTGTCTGTAATAGTGGAAGAGAACAGGAGTAGAAACACTTGCAGATTTTTCAAACAGGAAGACCTGTCAACTTATCGTGTAGCTCAGGAGGTGCAAATAATGTCAGTCGTGGATTTGCTGGAAGATATTTATCAAGTCTTTGCTTAAACGTATCTATGGTACAAGGGCCGGCTCTAGTCTCTTTTGGGGTCCTTTCAGCCCTCAAACTCCCCCCTAAATCATGAACTCTAAGGCGGTCCGGGGACATGACCCCGGAAAAATGTGAAACTTCAGGGTGTCTGGGACAGCATTTCCTGCTTTCTGAAGGCTGTCATGTGACAGTCGGGATAAGTGGTCCCCCTCAGCAGTTGGGGTCCTACGCACTAGGAGTATAGGGTGTATGGGAGGAGCCGGCCGGGGTTCTGCTCCCAAATACTCTAATCAGTAAATCATTCCATATGTTGATAATCCTGCTGAAGGAAAAGCGCTTCGCCCGATTAGAGGTCAAGCGCTTGCCCACGAGTTTGTCTTCATTACTGTGAATGATATCAGACGAATCACTAACTACCTCAAAGGCGGAGTCAAATCAGGAGTTTGAAAAATGATTTCTGATATGTGTTTGTCCAGCGTGGTACGGGATTAGCTTGAATGGCCATACGCAAGTAAACAGCCATCACCTCCACCTTACAAAAGATTCTAAGCCATAACAGGCGACTCTGTCTTTAGACACGGGACACAACGTCCACTCATGGTAGATTCGGTAACTTGGAATACATGCTTATACTTCAGGTTGGACACCAATCATGTGGAAGCCGCAGAGATCGAGGTCAGATAATCGTAAACGAATATAGAGGTCTGTGTATGTGGGGGGCCAAGTAAATAGTATCTGTAGCGTCCTGATTGTAGGGGCTACAATGAGGTTCCCAAATTATCTTAAAGCCCAATTCGCTTAGTAACATCTCAAAACGGACAACCGCTGCTTGCCACATCCGCGCTACTGTTACGGCTGACAGACGGATCATGTGGTTATGTCTTCCTGGAGATCTGGAGGAAGTATGGAACAACAACAACAACAAAAAAAAGTGGCAGCTTTACGTCTCTGACTTATCATGTGTCCTCCTCGAGCAGGAACATATTCTTGTGTTTCTTTTGCGAGAAAATCTACCATTCCTTCTTTTGAATAACTGTTGACAAAATTCTTTCATCTTGAGCCTGAGGCTAAGACCGAGAAGTCACACGGTGTGAGAAAGACCGTGTTCGGGCGAGTACATCACGTACTCCGTTGCCAGCCGCATCACACATTAGCAAGACTAGGAAGCGTGAACCAGAATGGAAGCGGCGCATCCCACACGAAGAGAAAGAGACTGCCAGGTCTTTAGTCACGGAAATTTTTCACATGTCTTCATCTGGTTCCTTATGAAATATAGCGTTGCATATGCCGCCCTCCCTATTCTTTAGTGGCCGTCGTTGGGCAATGGTTAAAGAACCGGCCTCACTTTAGATAAAGTTCTGGGACTGAGCCTGGAGCCAGGGGGAAGCCTGAGAGACTTCAGTATAATTATCTCTTATGCCTCAGAAGTGATGTGGTGTTGCATTGCTTCCAAGTCGTATCGACTTTGTGCCCGAGACACATGGGGTTTGTACACTGCGGGCTCATGTATATTTCGCTATGCAATGTCCTCCATTCTTTTTCATACATTTCTTTCAGTGATTTTCTTACTTTTTGGTTCATTAACATCTTCCGTTATTCCCTGATTATAGACACTCATTCCCTCCATTCATTCTTCAAGGCACCTGAGCAACTGCACCAGCCGCAACGTGACCTTCCCGGAGACAGGGACGACTCGTCCAGCCAACGACGGCGCCTGCTACCACTACCAGCAGGCGCCGCCACAGCAGGAGCCCAGCGGCTGGTGCGTAGCCCTAACCTACCAGCACTACTTTCGTATGACCGACGAGGACTGCCTCCTGAGGAAGAGCCCCCTCTGCATCTACACCGACTCTAACCTGGACCTTTCGGACGAGAATGTTACTGTATCATTTTAAGTCCAAAGACTCAGTTGTTCTCATATTTAACAGTGTTGTACCATTGTGCATCGTAGAGGTCTGGAGATGCCTTGAGGTCTGCAGGTACTTGGTACTAGTAGCCCCAGGGAGCCTTGAAGTTACTAGTATTTGAAGTGATTTTGAAGTCTGCTACTCACTGTTAAAATGTTTACATCGTTTTTTAATCCATTAGAAATGTTAAAATGAATGACTAACTAACTAGAAGTATCAACGCCTGTGAATGATCCACTAAAAATGTTAACACCAGAGTTAGATCCACTAGAAATTCTAACACCACTGAGTTACCCACGAATGACCTGCTAGAAATGTGAGCACGTGAGACATTAGAAATGTTAACATTAGTGAGTGACCCACTAAATACGGTAACACCACTGAGTGACCCACTATAAATATTAACACCTGCGAGTGTCCCACTAGAGATGTTAACACCAGTGACTAAACCACAAGAAACGTTAACACCAGTGAGTGACTCACTAAAAATGTTAACTCCAATGAGTGACCCACTAGAAATGTTAATATAAGCAGTGACTCGCTGAAAATATTAACACCAGTGAGTTATCTACTGGAAAAGTTACCATCAGTGAGTAACACACTAGAAATGTTAACACTAGTGAGTGACCTACTAGAAATGATAACACCAGTGAGTGACACATTTTCTTTCATGGACAATGAAACGGAACTCACGTTCCCTCACGAACCCAGTATAACTTTCGTAAACTTTCGTTCATGTGGTTTTCAAAGAGGTATTCTGTGATCATGATGCATCGCTGACACCAGCAGCACACGTGATGATTGTCAAGATCTTGAGAAAGCTGAGGGTACACTGGTGTCGAACCTCGACGTTACAGCATATGGTGGTCGAGGTGAGGATTTCAGTTCCCAGGAACGTGCGAGGTGCTAGTGTGAGGCGGTCTCCCGCTGTGCTGCTCCTGTCAGAGATGAGGCCAAGTCTGGGTATCGATAAATGTAATCCCTCACTAGATGCCCTTCCTTAATATATGTCTTCCCTCACTTCATGTCCTCCTCACAAGATGTCCTCCATCATCAGTTGTCCCCCTCACGGGAAGTCCTCCCTCACTAAATGTCATCCCTCAGTACATGTTTTTCTCCGCTAGATGCCATCCCTTACCAGATGTTCTTCCTCAACAGATGTCCTCCCTCACCAGGTGTCCTCTCTTGCTAGACACCTTCCCTCACCAGATCTCCGACCTGGCTCGACGTTCTCCCTCACTAGATGCTCTCTCTCACCAGTTTGTCTTCCTTGCTAGATGTCCTCCCTTTCTAGATATCCTCTCTCACCAGATGTCCTTATTCACCAGATGTACTCCCTTATCAGATGCCTCCATCACCAGATGTCCTCCCTCATCCGTACTTTCCAAGGATGAACCAAAAACTGTGATCGGAATGTTAATGTTTTGATTGAGACTGAATTTCAAATACAGATTTCGTCTTTCGCTTAAATAATAGAAACCAGTATGCTCTGCATGCAAAATTTTGTTACTCATGTGCAAATTTTGGAAGGTTGAAATGTAAGAGTGATTTTAACAAGTGTAAGTTTTATGTTCCTTACCCACTTTACTTGAAATGCAAATGTTTGTTATATGTAATAATGCTTTCTTTTCCGAAGAAGGATGAAAAAATATATACGTAAAATTGTCAACTCTTGTCTTTTATTATTTCAATATGTGGGGAAAAATTCATTGTGACAATTTGACTGCTTGAAAGCAAATCCTGTGTTATGGAGGATGAAGAATGTGACGAGGTCGGTGGCATCCTCGTCTGTATATACCTATCTTTGTCGTGGGATCAAGACCTCAACATGAGGTTTCCCAGCACAGAGCAATCTCGTCACACAGGAACCACGGGACCTATGCTTCAATGTGTCCGTCAGGTGTGAAGACTCGACGGCGGACATCGGACTCATAACTGTTACTCTGTATTGTGCAAAATACAGATTTAACTTCTAGAACCTCTGAATCTAGTTTGCTTTTATGTTAGGTGGGATGCCCTTGCGAAGGACACCTCATTAACACTCTCTCTCTCTCTCTCTCTCTCTCTCTCTCTCTCTCTCTCTCTCTCTCTCTCTCACATCGTCTTTTTTTTTTTATAT
>JAYMFT010244588.1:0-10998 GCA_038088735.1 Panulirus argus
TCCCCCAATAGTTTCTCACACGCTCCCATATTGTATTGAGGTTTATCCCCCACTTTATTCTCACACGATCCCATATTGTATAGAGGTTTATCCCCCACTGCTTTCTCACACGCTCCCATATCGTACTGAGGTTTATTCCCCACTCTTTTCTCAAACGCTACCATATTGTAATGAGGTAGATCTCCCACTGGTTTCTTACACGCTTCCATATTGTATTGAGGTCTATTCCCAACTGGTTTCTCACACGCACCAATTTTGTGTTGAGGTTTATCCCTCAATGGATTCTCACACGCTCCCATATTGTTTTGAGGTTTATTCCCCACTGCCTTCTCACACGCTCCCATATTGTATTGTGGTTCATCCCCCACTGGATTCTCAGACACTATCATATTGTATTGAGGTTTAATCCTCGCTTCTTTCTCACACGCTCCCATATTGTAATGAGGTTTATTCACCACTGCTTTTTAAAACGCTCATATACTGTATTGAGGTTTATCCCCCATTGGATTCTCACACGCTCCCATATTGTACTGAGGTTTATTCAACACTGGTTTCTGACACAATCCGATATTGTATTGAAGTTTATCCCAGACTTGTTTCTCAAACGTTTCCATATTGTTTTAGGATTAATCCCCACTGGTTTCTCACAGGCTCCCATATTGTATTGAGGTTTATCCCGAACTGGTTTCACAAACGCACCTATAGTGTACTGAGGTTTATCCCCCAATGGATTCTCACACGTTCCCATATTGTATTGAGGTTTATTCCCCACTGCTTTTTCACACGCTCCCATTTTGTATTGAGGTTTATTCCACACTTCTTTCTCACACGGGGCCATATTGTATTGAGGTTTATCCTCCAATGGATTCTCTCACGCTCCCATATTGTATTGAGGTTTCTTCCCCACTGCTTTCTCACACGCTCACATATTATGTTGAAGTTCATTCCCCACTGCTTTCAAACACTTTCCCATATTGTATTGGGGTTTATCCCCCACTGGATTTTCACACGCTCCCATATTGTATTGAAATTTATTCCCCACTGTTTTCTCACACGCTCCCCTATTGTATTGAAGTTTATTCGTAACTGCTTTGTCACACGCTCCCATATTGTATTGAGGTTTATCCCCCACTGGATTCTCACACGGTACCATATTGTATTCAGCTTTATTCCCCACGGCTTTCTCAGACGTTCAAATATTGTATTGAGGTTTATTCTCCACTTGTTTCTCACACGTTAACATATTTCATTAAGTTTTATCACCCACTGATTTCTCACATGGTCCTATATTGTATTGATTTTTATCCCCCACTGGATTTTAAAAGCTCCCATACTGTATTGACGTATAAAACCTACTGCTTTCTCACACGCTCCCATATTATATTGAGGTTTACTCGCCACAGGTTTCTCACATGCTCCCATATTCTATTAAGGTTTATCCCCAACTGGTTTCTAAGCTCCCATTGTATTGAGAATTATCCCTCACTGGCTTCTCAAACGCTCCCATATTATATTGGGGTTTATCCCCCACTGCTTTCTCACATTCTTCCATATTGTATTGAGGTTTATTCCCCACTAGTTTCTCACACGATTTCATATTGTATTGACCTTTATCCCCCACTGATTTCTCACACGCTCCCATATTGTATTGATTTTTATTCTCCACTGGTTTCTCACACGCTTCCATATTGCATTGAGGTTTATCCACAATAGTTTCTCACAATCTCCCATATTGTATTGAGGTTTATCCACCAATTGTTTCTCACACGCTCCCATATTATATTGAGGTTTATTCCTCACTGCTTTCTCACACTCTTCCATATTTTGTTGAAGTTTATTCCCGGCTTTTTCTTCACATGCTCCCATGTTGCACTGAGGTTCATCCCCCATTGGTTTCTCACAAGCTTCCATATTGTATTGAATTTTATTCCCCACCGCTTCCTCACACGCTTCCATATTGTATTTTATTCCCAACTGCCTTCTTACACTCTCCCATATTTTATTGAGGATTATTCCCCACTGGTTTCTCACACAATCCTATATTGTATTCAGGTTTATCCCAAACTGGTTTCTCAAACGCTCCCATATTGTATTGAGGTTTAATCCCCACTGATTTCTCACAGGCTACCATATTGTATTCAGGTTTATCCCCAACAGGTTTCACAAACGCGCCCATATAGTATTGAGGTTTCTCCTCCAAAGGATTCTCACACGCTCCCATATTGTATTGAGGTTAGTTTCCCACTGCTTTCTCACACGCTTCCATAATGTATTGAGGTTTATTCCCCATTGGTTTCTCACACGCTCCCATATTGTATTGAGGTTTATCCACTCTAGTTTCTCACACGCTCCCATATTGTATTGAGGTTTATCCACCACTTGTTTCTCACACGCTCCCATAATGTATTGAGGTTTATTCCTCACTGCTTTCTCACACGCTCCCATATTGTAGTGAGGTTTATCCCCTACTTCTTTCTCACACGCTCTCATATTGTGTTAATATTTATCCCCCAATAGTTTCTCACACGCTCCCATATTGTATTGAGGTTTATCCCCCACTTAATTCTCACACGATCCCATATTGCATTGAGGTTTATTCCCCACTGCATTATCATACGATCCCATATTGTATTGAGGATTATTCCCCACTGATTTCTCACAAAATCTCATATAGTATTGAGGTTTATCCCAAACTGGTTTCTCAGACGCTCTCATACTGTATTGAGGTTTGAACCCCACTGGTTTCTCAAGGCTACCATATTATATCCAGGATTATTCCCAACTGGTTTCACAAACACACCCATACTGTATTGACGTTATCCTCCAATGGATTCTCACGCGCTCCCATACTGTAATGAGGTTTGTTTCCCACTGCTTTCTCACACGATCCCATATTGTATTGAGGTTTATTCCCCAATTCTTTCTCAAACGCTCCCATATTGTATTGAGGTGTATTCCCCGCTGGATTCTCAAACGCTCCTATATTATAGTGAGGTTTATTCCCCAATGCTTTCTCACATACTCCCATATTGTATTAAGGTTTATTCCCCACAACTTTCTCACACGCTCCCATATTGTATTGAGGTTTATCCCCCACTGGATTCTCACACAATTCCATATTGTATTGAGGTTTATTTCCAGCTGCTCTCTCACGTTCCCATATTGTATTGAGGTTTATTCCCAGCTGTTCTCTCACGTTCCTATATTGTATTGAGGTTTATTCCCTACTGCTTTCGCACACACTCCCATATTCAATTGAGGTTTATCCCCCACTGGATTCTCACACGCTTCCATATTATAGTGAGGTTTATTCCCCACTGGTTTCTCACACGCTTCCATATTGTATTGAGGTTTATATACCACTACATTCTCACACGTTCCCATATCTTATTGAGGTTCATTCCCATTTGGTTTCTCACACGCTCCCATATTGTATTGAGATTTATCCAAACTAGTTTCTTCCACTCTCCCATATTGTATTGAGGTTTATTCCCCACTGCTTTGTCACACGCTCCCATATTGTTTTGAGGTTTATCCCCCACTGGATTCTCAAACGCTCCCATATTGTATTGAGGTCTATTCTCCACGTTTTTCTCAAACGATCCCATATTGTACTGAGGTTTATTCTCCACTTGTTTCTCGGACGTTCGCATATTGTATTCAGTTTTATCCCCCACTGGTTTCTCACACGGTACCATATTGTATTGTTTATTCCCAACTGCTTTCTCACATGTTCCCATATTGTATTGAGGTTTATTCCAAACTGGTTTTTCACACTCTCCCATATTGTATTGAGGTTTATTCCCCACTGGTTTCTCACACGCTCCCATATTGTATTGAGGTTTATCCCGAACCTTTTTCTTTCAACCTCCCATATTATTCTGAAGTATATCCCCCGTTGGATTCTCACTCGCTTCCATATTGTATTGAGGTTTATTCCCCACTGCTTTCTCACACGCCCTCATATTGTATTAAGGGTTATTCCCCACTGGTTTCTCAAACGCTCCCTCATTGTATTAAGGTTTATCCCCCATTGGTTTCCCACACGCTCCCATATTGTATTGAGGTATATCTATCACTTCTTTCTCACACGTTCCCATATTGTGTTAATGTTTATCCCCCACTGGTTTCTCATACGCTCTCATATTGTATTGAGGTTTATCCCCCACTCTTTTCTCAAACGCTCCCAAGTTGGATTGAGGTTTATCTCCAACTGGTTTCTCACACGCACCCATATTGTATTGGGGTTTATCCCCCATTGGATTTTCCCACTCTCCCATATTGTTTTGAGGTTTATTCCTCACTGCTTTCTCACACGCTCTCATATTGTATTGAGGTTCATCCCCCACTGGATTCTCACACGCTCCCATATTGTATTGAGATTTATTCCCACTAGTATCTCACACACTCCCATATTGTATTGAGGTTTATCCCCAATAGTTTCTCACACACTTCCATATTGTATTGAGTTTATTTTCCATCATTTGTTTCTCAAACGCTCCCATATTGTATTGAGGTTTATTCCTCACTGATTTCTCGCACGCTCCCATGTTGTATTGAGGTTTATTCCCCGCTTTTTTTTCACACGCTCCATTATTGTATTGAGGTTTATCCCCCATTTGTTTCTCACAAGCTTCATTATTGTACTGAGTTTTGTTCCCCACTGCTTTCTCACACGGTCCCATATTGTATTTACGTTTTTCCCCACTGCTTTTTCACACGCTCTCATATTGTATTGAGGTTTATTCCCCACTGGTTTACCACACTATCCCATATTGTATTGAGGTTTATTCCCCCTGCTTTCTCACAAGCTCCCATATTGTATTGAGGTTTTTTCCAAACTGCTTTCTCACACGCTCCCATATTGTATTGAGGTTTATTCCCGGCTTTTTTTTCACACGATCCCATATTCTATTGAGGTTTATCCCCCATTGGTTTCTCACACGCTCCTATATTTTATTGAGTTTTGCTCCCCACTGATTTCTAACACGCTCCCATATTGTATTGAGTTGTATATCCCACTGGATTCTCACACTCTCCCATATTGTATTGAGGTTTATTCGAAACTGCTTCCTCACTCCCTCCCATACTGTATTGAGGTTTATTCCTCACTGCTTTCTCACACGCTCCCATATTGCATTGAGGTTTATCCCCCACTGGATTATCACACGCTCCCATATTCTACTGACGTTTATTCCCCAGTTCTTTCTCAAACGATCCCATATTGTATTGGGGGATTATCCCCCACTGGTTTCTCACACGCTTGCATATTGTATTGAGGTTTGATCTCCACTGGTTACTCACACGCTTCCATATTATATTGAGGATTATCCCCCACTAAATTTTCACGCGCTCCCATATTGTATTGAGGTTTATTCCCCACTGGTATCTCACTAGCTCCCAAATTGTATTAAGATTTATCCCGCTAGTTTCTCACACGCACCCATATTGTATTGAGGTTTATCCACCCCTTGTTTCTCACACGCTCCCATATTGTATTGAGGTTCATTCCTCACTACTTTCTCACACGCTCCCATGTTGTAATGAGGTTTATTCCCGGCTTCTTTTTTCACACGCTCCAATATTCTGTTAAGGCTTATCCCCCATTTGTTTCTCACAAGCTCCATTATCGAATTGAGTTTTGTTCCCCACTGCTTTCTCACACGCTCCGATATTGTACTGACGTTTATTCCCCACTGGTTTTTCACACGCTCTCATATTGCATTGAGGTTTATTCCCCACTGGTTTCTCACACTCTCCCATATTGTATTGAAGTTTATTTCCCACTGCTTTCTCAGAAGATCCCATATTGTATTGAGCTTTATCCCCCACTGGTTCCTCACACGCTCCTTTATTGTATTGAGGTTTCTTCCCCACTACTTTCTCACACGTTCCCATATTGTATTGAGTTTTATTACAAACTGGTTTTTCACACACTCCCATATTGCATTGATGTATATTCCCCACTGCTTCATCACACGCTCCCATATTGTATTGAGGTTTATCGCGAACTGGTTTCTCACACGCTCCCATATTGCATTTAGGTATATCCCCCACTGGATTCTCACACGCTCCCATATTATATTGAGGTTTATTCCCCACTGGTTTCTCACACGCTCCCATATTGTATTAAGGTTTATCACCCACTGGTTTCTCACACGCTTTCATACTGTACTGAGGTTTATCCCCCACTGAATTCTCACAGGATCCCATATTGTATTCAGGTATATCCCCCACTCCTTTCTCACATGGTCGCACATTGTGTTAAGGTTTATCCCCCACTGTTTTCTCACACGCTCCCATATTGTATTGAGGTTTTTCCCCCACTGGATTCTCACACGCTTCCATATTGTATTGAGGTTTATCCCCCTCTGCTTTCTCACACGCTGCCATATTGTATTGATGTTTATTTCCCACTCTTTACTCAAACTCTTCCATATTGTATTGAGGTTTATCCCTCACTGCTTTCTCACACGCTTCCATATTGTATTGAGGTTTATCCCCAACTGGTTTCTCACATGCACCCATATTATATTGAGGTTTATCCCCAACTTATTTCTCACACGCTCCCATATTGTATTGAGGATTATTTCCCACTGCTTTCTCACACGCTCCCATATTATATTGAAGTTCATCCCCCACTGGATTCTAACACGATCCCATATTGTATTGAGGTTTATTCTCCACTGCTCATTCACACGCTAATATATTGTACTTAGGTTTATCCCCCACTGGATTCTCACACGCTCCCATATGGTATTGAGGTTTATTCCACACTGGTTTCTCACACAATCAGATATTGTATCGAGATCTATCCCAAACTAGTTCTTCAAACGCTCCCATATTGTATTGAAGTTTACTCCCCTCTGGTTTCTCACAGGCTCCCATATTGTATTGAGGTTTATCCCCAACTGGTTTCACAAACGCACCCATACAGTACTGAGGTTTATCCTCCAATGGATTCTCACATGCTCCCATATTATATTGAGGTTTATTCCCCAGTTGTTTCTCACACTCTCCCATATTATATTGAGATTTATTCACTACTTTTTTCTCACACGCTCCCATATTCTATTGAGGTTTTTCCCCTACTGGATTCTCACACGCTTCCGTATTGTACTGAGGTTTATTCCCTAATGCTTTCTCACACGCTCCCATTTTGTATTGAGGTTTATTCCCCACTGCTTTCACACAAGCTCCCATATTGTATAGGGGTTTATCCCCCACTGGCTTCTCACACGCTCAAATACTGTTTTGAGGTTTATTCCACACTGTTTTCTCACACGCTACAGTATTGTATTTAGGTTTATTCCCCACTTCTTTCTCACACGCTCCCTTATTGTATTGAGGTTTATTCTCCACTGGATTCACACACGCTCCCATATTTTATTGACGATTATTCCCCACCGCTTTCTCAAACTATCCCATATTGTATTGAGGTTTATTCTCCACTGGTTTCTCACACGCTCCCATATTGTATTAAGTTTTATCCCCCACTGGTTTCCCACACGGTCCCATATTGTATTGAGATTTATCCCCACTGGATTCTCACACACTCCCATATTGTATTGAGGTATATCCCCCCACTGCTTTCTCACACGCTCCCATATTGTATTGAGGTTTATTCACCACTGGTTTCTCACACGCTCAAATATTGTATTAAGGTATATCCCCAAGTGGTTTCTCACACGCTTCCATATTGTATTAAAGATTATCCCTCACTGGTTTCTCACACGTAACCATATTGTTTTGGAGTTTATCCCCCACTGGTTTCTCAAAAGCTTCCATATTGTATTGAGAATTATTCCCCAGTGGTTTCTCACTCGCTTCATATTATATTGAGGTTTATCATCCACTGATTTCTCACACTCTCCCATATTGTATTGAGGTTTATTCCCCACTGGTTTCTCACACGCTTCCATATTGTAATGAGGTTTATCCCCACTAGTTTCTCACACGCTCCCATACTATATTGAGGTTTTTCCATCACTTCTTTCTCAGACTCTCCCATATTGTATTGAGATTTATATCTAACTGCTTTCTCACAAGCTCCCATATTGTATTGAGTTTTGTTCCTGCTTTCTCACAGGCTGCGATAGTGTATTGAGGTTCATCCTCCACTGGATTTCCGCACGCTCCCGTATTGTATTGAGGTTTATTCTCCACCACTTTCTCACATGCTCCCATATTGTATTGAGGTTTATCCCCGACTGGATGCTCACACGCTCCCATATTGTATTGAGGTTTATTCTCCACTGCTTTCTCAAACGATATCATATGGAATTGGGGTTTATCCCCTACTGTTTTCTCACATGCTTCCATATTGTATTGAGGTTTATTCCCCATTGGTTTCTCACAAGCTTCCATATTGTATTCAAGATTATCCCCCACTAAATTCTCAAACGCTCCAATATTGTATTGAGGTTTATTCCCCACTGCTTTCTCACACGCTCCCATATTATATTGAGGTTTATCCACCACTGGATTCTCACATGCTAACATATTGTATTCAGCTGTATTCCCCACGGCTCTCTCAAACGATCGCATATTGCAATGAGGTTTGTTCTCCATTTCTTTCTCACACGTTCCCATATTGTATTAAGTTTTATCCCCCACTGGTTTCTCACACGGTTCCATATTGTACTTGATTTTCACAAGCTCCCGTAATGTATTGAGGTATATAACCCACTGCTTTCTCATACGGTCCCATATTGTATTGAAGTTTATTCACCACTGGTTTCTCACACGCTCCCATATTGTATTAAGGTTTATCCCCAAATTGGTTTCTCACAAGCACCCATATTGTATTGACGATTATCCCTCACTGGTTTCTCACATGCTCCCGTATTATATAGGGGTTTATCCCCCACTGGATTCTCACAATCTTCCATATTGTATTGAGGTTTATTCCCCCTGGTTTCTAACACGCTTCCATATTGTATTGAGGTTTATCCCCCACTGACTTCTCACACGCTCAGATATTGTATCGAGGTTTATTCCTCACTGGTTTCTCACACGCTCCCATATTGTATTGTGGTTTATCCACACTAGTTTCTCACACGCTCCCATATTCTATTGAGGTTTTTGCACCACTTGTTTCTCCCACTATTCCAGATTGTATTGAGGTTTATTGCTCACTGCTTTCTCACACGCTCCCATATTGTATTGGGGTTTATCCCCCACTGGATTCTCTAAGTTCCCATATTGTATTGAGGTTTATCCCCAACTGCTGTCGCACACGCTCCCATATTGTATTGGGGTTTATTCCCCACTCTTTTATCAAGCTCTTACATATTGTATTGAGGTTTATCCCCAACTGGTTTCTCACACGCATCGATATTGTATTGAAGTTTATCCCTCAATGGATTCTCACACGCCCCCATATTGTTTTAAGATTCATTCCCCACTGCTTTCTCACAGGCTCCCATATTGCATTGAGGTTTATTCCCCACTGCCTTCTCACACACTCCCATATTTCATTGAGGCTCATCCCCCACTGGATTCTCACACGCTCCCATGTTGTATTGAGGTTTATTCCCAGTAGTTTCTCACACGCTCCTATATTGTATTAAGGTTTATTCCCGCTAGTTTCTCACACGCTCCCATATTGTATTGAGGGTTTTCCACCATTTATTTCTCAAACGATCCCATATTGTATTGAGTTTTTTCCTCACTGCTTTCTCACACGTTCCCATATTGTATTGAGGTTTATTCCCGGCTTTTTTTCACACGTTCCCATATTGTATTGAGGTTTTATCCCCAATGGTTTCTCACACGCTCCCATATTTTATGGAGTTTTGATCCCCACAGCTTTCTAAACACGCTCCCACTTTGTATTGAGGTGTATCTCCCACTGGATTCTCACACTCTTCCATATTATATTGAGGTTTATTCCCTACTGCTTCCTCACTCGCTCCCATATAGTATTGAGGTTTATTCCCCACTGCTTTCTCACACGCTCACGTATTGCATTGAGGTTTATCATCCACTGGATTCTCACATGCTTCCGTATTCTATTGACGTTTATTCCCCAATGCTTTCTCAAACGATCCCATATTGTACTGAGGTTTATCCCCCACTGGTTTCTCAGACGCTTCCGTATTGTATTGAGGTTTATTCCCCACTGGTTACTCACACAATTTCATATTGTACTGAGGATTATTCCCCACTAAATTCTCACACGCTTCCATATTGCATTGAGGTTTATTCCCCACTGGTTTCTCACACGCTCCCATATTGTATTGAGGTTTATCCCCACTACTTTCTCACATGCTCCCATATTGTATTGAGGTTTATCCACAACCTGTTTTTCAAACGCTCCCATATTGTATTGACGTTTATTCCTCACTGCTTTCTCACACGCTCCAATGTTGTATTGAGGTTTTTTTCCCCACTAGTTTTTCACACGTTCTCATATTGTAATGAGGTTTATTCCCTACAGGTTTCTCACACTCTCCCATATTGTATTGAGGTTTTTCCCCACTGCGTTCTCACACGCTTCCATATTGTATTGAAGTTTATCCCCCACTGGTTTCTCACACGTTACTTTATTGTATTGAGGTTTGTTCCCCACTTCTTTCACACAAGTTCCCATATCGTATTGAGGTTTATTCCAAACTGGTTTTTCACACGCTGCCATATTGTATTGAAGTTTACTCCCCACTGTTTTTTTTTAAACGCTCCCATATTGTATTGAGGTTTATCGCGAGTTGATTTCTCACACGCTCCCATATTGCATTGAGGTATATCCCACACTGGATTCTCACACGCTCCCATATTGTATTAAGGTTTATTCCCAACTAGTTTCTCACACGCTGCCATATTGTATTAAGGTTTATCACCCACTGGTTTCTCACACGCTCCCATATTGTTTTGAGGTTTATTCCCCACTGCTTTCTCACAAGCTCCCATATTGTATTAAGGTTTATTCCACACTGCTTTCTCACACACTCCCATATTGTATTGATGTTCATCCCCCACTGGATTTTCACACGCTCC
>JAYMFT010244610.1:0-10997 GCA_038088735.1 Panulirus argus
TATATATATATATATATATATATATATATATATATATATATATATATATATATATATATATATATATATGGTTCCAGTGAGAGGATCAGCAAACACCATGATGATTTCGTCTGACTCAAGTTGGGCTACAGATATTCGTGGGAATTTACCCCTCATGCTGTTTATGAACAGACCAGATGTTAACTATGCCAACAAAGCTACTCCCAAACCGTGTAACATTAGTTACATGAGTGTTGTAAAATCATCGAGTTCAGAATCGATTCTTGCCGAACATTTCAGGATATCAGGACACATTTCATTCATAACAATAAAAAAGCACCCTGACTCCGCTTATTGTAAACAGTTCACTCATATATGATACCTAATGCAATCATTTGTGTTCTCACCATGTAAATCGCTGAATAATTCATTCAACGCTACCCAATCCTTGTTAAAAGAAATTTCTATGAAACCTATAATATACTTCAAACACTGAGGCTCAGTCCTTGGACCTTTTGTGCACTCTATATCCTCTTTTTCGCCACTGTCTGCAGAACGGGGAGGAGTGCCCAATATATCCGCCGCTCTTGCGGTAAAAGTCAGTCAAATCAAATATGTTTCTAAAGGAAACGCTCCCTCATATCCCAAAGTACACCTCCCTTACCAGACTTCTAGATCTATCCCTTCTAAACTCACTTGTAGCGTCAAAGAAGTATAATCTAACGTCGTCATAGTCTCATATTCATATGTAGCGTTCAAATCTCCTTTTTTTTTTTCAAAGGGGCCAAGATTAAGGATTTCCTTCCACTCTTCGTGGTTCATTCCACTCAGGCCATTTGACATAGTTGCAGCGTTCCTCTGTACACTTTTCCATTAATTCAGTAGAGTTTTTCTAGTGAGTAGAACAGACTAGAGCACCGTATTCCAGCTTATATCGATTAAGTGCTGTGTATATCTTCTTTGATATCTCATGAGTCCATGTAAAAGGTAATTTTAAGGGTTACTAGGTTCAAGTGAAATTGTAGGAGTGCATCCTAGAGCGTGGCATACATTTGTGGAGAAGCGAACTATGCAAGATGCTGGTGCTTGGGTCATCACCCCGACCTTATTCAAAGAATGCATTGATTGTCCAAACAAACAGGGACAAAGCGTTTCTGTGATCGTGTGGGTGAAGGGCATATAGGCGAGCACAGAGCGTCAGTGTCTACAATATATCGTCTTAAAGGTTGACAGGTTTACAACAGTACCCACCACAGACAACTTTCCGTGTATACGACGAGCAATATGATATGAAGCCACACTTCCATTATGCTCTGGGCTTTACTCCATCTCCAGTGGTCGCTTGGCTGGACCTAAGTTAAATGGCTCTCAACTTACCATCTGACGATCAGAGGACAGCAGTATTCATGTTCTACCTGGAAGCAGGTATTCAGATCCATTATTTTGTAAAGAGCCGTGAGGGTAACATCTTCCTCTGGATGTCCTTCCACGTCTTCATATTCTCGCAAATTTCCAATGAAAAACCTTTTGTTGACGTTTGTCCGATCTTGTTTAAGACGCTCACACTGACGTGAATCTCAGTCCTCTGGATCCATTATTAAGGTTTCGGATATTGAGGCAGAATTACCAGCTTGTGAGCGACCAGCATCAGGTCCAGAGTGTGTCGAGGCTCTATGAAGTGTGATCCTTCCATCATCACCTAGTCCGTAATTCAAGCATATAATATTCGCGTAATAGTTTTGCTTTTCGTATCAACAAACAATACAATATTTTCATAACCGCAAACAATTCAAAATATGAACAAGAAAAAAAAATTCTTATTTCAAAGGAGCGTTAAAGAAGAAGACGAGGGTTACAGGATAAGACTACGCTAGTGGAGGAGTCACATAACTCTTGCTTACATGGAACATGTTTACGTTCCGCTCCAATGTGTACCGACTAAATAATGTTTTCTTATGCTCCTCAGAACCACAACTTAAGCACGACGGCACGACCCTTGAGCATGGCGGTACGACCTTTGGTTAAAATTGCCTAACGTTTGACCTTACCATTAGGTCAAAAGTCACTCTATCATACCTTTATGCTGTACCATCGTGTCCATGGGGTTAAGGTGGACATGTCTGTACATGGGGTTAAGGTGGACATGTCTGTACATAAACCTACACAAGTTGTATCTACGGCCTCCAAATTCGTTTCTCATACATCACTTTTCTTGATGTTACTGAAACATCCTCCCGGTGCCACCTTAACCAAGGCGTTGTAGTTTTGCCAATCATGTCATATGACCGAAGAATAACCCAAGATGCGGATGCTGACATTCAAGGTTTATGAATATTCCATTCGACTCTGGTAATGACCTCAGCATTGGCTAATAGTTCAGTGGTCGATGGATGAAGCCAGTGCCCAGGAACCGTGTCATTTTACATGGTCACTGATTACATGATCTCTGTACCATGCAATGGTCCTCTTAGTAGGCCATGTAGGTAATCCAGAGTGAGCTTAGTACAGGTTACCGCTGTATTATGTGACGTAAGATGAAGTCTAGGAGAGAATACATAACATTCTTATAAATACCACTAAAATGTTCACTATATGAAAACAGTCATGAAGTTTACGGGTATAAAAGACTAGCGAACAAAATGTATATGAAATATAATCTAGGAATACCAGGAGTTGACCGTAGGTTTGTGTCAAGAGCCACTCTTAACATTGCACTCTGGCCTTCGACACTGATCACTGAAACTGTTTGTGGATGCAGACCTCAGGAATAACCTCAGGAATAAACACAACGCGGCCAGCTTGGTCCGGTTCGTAGAGAAACTTCGAGTTCATTCTTGAAAACATCAATGGGCTGCTTCATGACATTTCTTTTTTTCTACCTAAAGGTTAATCGATACGAGCAGTGAATGATCTCTAAGGGCGTTCTTATAAGGTTAACCTGCTGTGGACTGCGCATGTACACTACCTGTACAATCAACATTTGTGCAATTTTCATATAACAATTCGATCCCTGGGTATGATGACCTGATCTTTATATAGGTCAAGCCATCATAACCATACACACAGTCGTGCTCCCGCAAAGGATTATACGTCAGCAACATTACCCCCTGTCTTCCCACACACACATACACACACACACTGCTATCACGTGTTCATCAGTGACGTCAACCCACATAAACACTTGTTATGGTGATATATGAAGTCATATTATAGGACCAACTTTCCGACGTAATTCACATATCTTACGTCTTGTACGGTGCGTCGTATGTGCCCCTAGCCCTCACAACAACCGTCGTAGGCAAACCGTTGAGAATCGCAGCCCGACGCAAAGCAACATCTGATGTTCATTTTGCCACCACGAACATGGTGTGTTGTTGAACTGCGGCCTTTCTACGCGTTTCGGAGAAGACTATCGAACTAGCCCTGGTGTCGGAAGCCGCAGCAGAAGCGGTGTTCAGAACTACTTTACATACGATAACAAATAACAACAATATGAGAAATGTCTTCCTCCTTCAGTCATGTTGATGTAAATGCGGAGAACCGGAAACAAAAGCAATAGTGATTCTGAATAAAACATATAAATATTTATTATATCTTTTAAACAATCGACCGATGCAGTAAGTTGTAATCTCCGTCAGCAGTGACTGTACAAACACGTGCCAACGGATATAAGCCAAGGTAGTACGGGAAAACGAGACATGAGCTGCTAATCAGGATTTACTTCTCAACGTTTCGACTTGTGTTCCTCCCAGGGAAGCTTACTTGCACACATTCATTTGGCGAAACCTAGTGATATCTGCAGGTACATCATGGGAAGACCTCTTGGTCTTCTTCACAATATGATCATGAATTCCCTTTAAGTGTACTAATGCAACCCAGGTACACAACGTATACCAAGCCCACTTTACCGGAGCAGCCTGGTCAAAGCCCGAGATGCCAGAGTAGTAGGATGGCCCCAGAAACTACGTGTGTTACCGAAGGTAAGAGGTCACATCAGCACGTTGATCCTGATGACGCAGGGGCTGACCCCAAATGGCAGGGTCGAGGCGTTCTGAATAACTTTCGCATATCGTGAGAAGAACGATGTGGGCGTGGGAGGGACTGTGTGAGCGTGGGAGGGACTATCAGGGCGTGGGAAGAACTACCAACTGGCGGAGGAAGGAAACGATTGCGTTCCGGCGTGGGAGGAAGCACGCGTGGGCGTGGAACCACTATGGGCGTGAGGGGACGAACATGTGCGAATCATAATGGGCGTGAAAGGTAATATTACTGCGGGAGTGGAAGGGTTCATCAGAGTGGGAAGACCTATCTGTAGGGCTTGATAGGGAGTGCGTGAGGTCGTGGGAACACACAGCAGTACGTAAGCGTGGAAGGCATCATGTGGGCTCGTGAGGAGGATTACATCTGTGTCTGACGGACGTGTGTGAGCGTGGGTTCAGCAGTGGGCGTGTGCAGCAGTATGGCCGGGAGGAACTATCAGTGCGCGTAGAAAAGGTCTTTGTGCGGGCGTCTGTCACTCACATAGACTGCTGAGGTGCACACAACCTGGTGAGGGGCAGGGAAATCGCCAGTTAACTGTGTCTTGAGCACCCTGCGCAGGGAGGTCAGCCTACGCCGTAAAGAGTGGTGCGGTGCAGAGGGGAACTGCATAGAGAATAATGGCCTAAATGTCAGGGGTCCACATCTGTAACTTTCTATCGAGAAACATTGGGGGAAACCAAGGAAGGATCCGGGATCTCTTCTACAAAGGATTCATATTACTTCCAAGGTGTACCAGACTTCCAGTCGATGCGAGACAACCAAAGAATGAGCACTTCGGCAGCAACCCACCGGGCACATCCAAGTCCTCACCAGGAATACTTGGTGACAGACCTGAGCTGCGAGGGTAGAAGACAGGCCTACTACTGAACCAGTCATGGTATAAACGAGATATGGTTGATGCAGAATGGAACTTAGAGGTAAAAGAAAGGTGAAGGATGCTGGGATGGGCAGGGAGGAGCTAGAAGGAGGCGTGGTGAAGGGTGTGGTGAGGCGACAGACAATATCTGGTGAGGGCGCAGACCATGGTTGGTGAGGGGTGTGGTGAGAGCGTAGGTGCGCCTGTCCCAAGGTCCAGAGCGCAACAACCCTGGCCGCCAGTGGCCGCGTCGCAGTACTCTTCCCCTCCATCGCCCGCATGCTGCTGGACCCAGCACTTCCCTCCGCACTAGATCCGCTCCCCTGGTCATTATGACGACCCTCCTTCCATTTCTCATCACCCCTTTATTTGGTAACATCAATATCAGTAACCTTAGAGATGCCTCCTTTCAACTCACACGAGTATTCCCGCAAGTACGTCATAAATTTCAAAACTTCGTTTTCCATAAAGATTACAGCGTCACGTCGACACGTGGGGTGTCCAATCGAAATGTTATCGAGGAATGCGTTCCGCCAGAACTCAAAATGTTACTGGAAGTAACACGGGATGTATCGTCTGTGACATCCAGCATATATGGGACGCATCGAAATTTGGATAATATTCAGCTGACCCCTTTCTCAGTATATCTATCTGCCTTTACCTATGGGAGACCTACATATTCTCTCGAAACCACTTTAACTACTTGAACACATCGGTACAACCCTTGAGGACGACCCTGGAACATGGCGGTATGATCCCTTAGGGAAGACAGTACGACCCACATAAACATGACACTCTGAACCTTGAGGACGGCACGACCCCTAAACACTACGGTAAGATCCCTAAGAACGACGGTGCAACCCTCAAACACGACACTATGACCCTTGAGTACGACGAAACTACCCCCGGTATGATAACGTGAACTTAGACCTCACCTTCAAAGGTCAGACCAAAGACTAAGGTGATCAGATCCAAGGGTTATTCCGCTGCTCGCAAGGATCGCGCCGACTTGCTTAAGGGCACTAACACTGTTAGATTTAACTCTAACTTACCAAGATCCTAAGTAAACAAACATGCACGGACGCTGTAATCATACAGTTATTCCCATCATAAATGCAACCTGCAAAGTTCCCTTGAACCAATCCAAACTACCTAAATTCTTACAAGTCCCTGGCATTGTATATTTTTTTGGCACACTCGGACATTTTTTCCTTGTCCCATTTGACCTCAAGCCATAAACTTGAGACCCATATTAACAGCTAATGATGTAACTCACCTTTACTGCTACAGAAGAGAAAGCGTGGGCGTGAAGTGGGCTGGGATGTAGACCGGCGCCCACGCCCTTCGTCAGGAAAGAGCCGTGGTGATGGTGGTGGTCGAAGTAGGTGGGCCGTGGTGACACCGTCTTCGTGGGTCTCCGGCTGCCCTTTCCTGCCTTCTCCAGGGTCAGTGTGGTGATTGTGACACTTGCCAGGGGCTACAACATGCCCACACACACTCCCCAATATCACCACAACAGACAAGGTCCGTCTGCAGATATCCGAAGTGTGCTTCTTATCACCAATTCAGATTTGTGAAATACCACTTGGTATTATAAACAATGGTAATAAAGAAACAGTTAAAATAAATATTTACGACGGGCTAATAATTCTTTCCAAGCGCTAGGTGGGCCTGCCCGCACCTTCCAAAACAAATGACGCAATATCGCTCACCTGGGTGATGCAAGGCTGTGTACACGTCCACAATACTTGTGATGCTCCAATCATATGTCACTTTTAATGATGAAATACTGATTTCAATAACTGAAAGCTATATATGCAGCTAAATAATGCCAGATATGGCGTATACAAGAAAACCACAAAAGAATACGTCCGAGTTACTTAAATAAGTATTAAGCTTACTACAATATTTCCTCTTCCTTCTAAACCGCTGTATATAGCATGATTACTCTTATTTTAACTGCTGATGCACTTAAAGATACACTGCCTCTTTCCCTCTCTCTCTAAGTGGGCACGCTAAAAATACTACGCTAGTCCCTTCAACAAACGAGCGAGTGTGCGCGAACCTAATTCACAATCTCTGAGGTGTTCCAACAGCACTTCCCTCTCTATTTCGCTTCTTCCCTTCTTCACAGATGAGAATATACACTCACAGTCCGAGGTAACTTCTTCAAACACACCGGATATCAAACCGATTCAAGTTATATCACATCCGTTGGAGCCCAGATCGACAGCAACTCTCTCCAACCGTGGCTAGACGTGTACTGAATGTTGTGTTTACAGTCTGATGGAGGGAGGGGGATGAGAGCGGGAGTCGAATGGGGGAAGTGATGGGGGAAGGAGGGGGAAAATGGCGCCGAGTCACATGGCGGGGAGAATATAGAGCCGGTGTTTTGGATACTTATTCTGTTGTTACAGCGCCAGATGACTGATGATTTGAAATACTACATGAGTTTCGGATACTTAGAAGCTCAAGGTGTCTTTCAAGGCGCCAAGAGTCTCGTGAAATGAGGAAGCTGGCGGTGTTTACAAATGTTAACCCCCCAACACCGGCCCCTTCGTGGGTTCGACTGAGAGCATTTACACACTGACAACAATTATTCAATACGCTAGCCATGTGACAATTATGGGTCTTCTATCATAACAGTTCACATCTTTTGGTATTCCTTTAGTCAATGTGAAGTATATTAATGCTAGGATAAGCAGGAAAAGGAGATAAACTCAATAGTGTTGAAGCATATGGCGGTTGTTGGAGCTCTCCTTGGTGTAATACATGCGGCGTCTGGCCCAGTAGTTCTCACGTACACACACACACACGGAATTTCATACACGCGTGCGTGCACGCTCACGGTACAAAAGGAGTATATTCTTAATTACATCCTTCAAGGTAAACGTTCACACATAAAACTCACACACGTACCCGTATGTAGTACACACATATACTCGTGTTAACTTTTGCTTGTTTAAGGTCGCGCACGCGCACACACACAGACACACACACACACACTGCTGCTCACAAACAAACAAACAACATGGTCAAGAGCAGAGCATAAGATGTCTCAGATATTGCCGAGTCGGAGCCAAACGAGGCTCGAGCGGCCAGCCATGGTGGTGCGGCCCTGTCTGGCCCAGCGCCTGCCTGCTCCCCTGGCCCGCCTACCGGCCGAGCCATGGCCCGGCCTGACACTCTGCCAGGCCAACCCCTTGCACCAACATGTCTGGTCGTCAGAAACAATAATGAGAATGAATCGTGTCTAATCATCAAATACATCCATTCCTTTTTTTCTTTTTTTCCTGATCACATCTCTGGCTGTTTCGCAGATGTGGTGTCCTCACGTCCTTGACTCAACCGTATTTTTCCTTGCCAGACACTGAAAACTAGAACCATTATATGGCATCTGGCTACTCAAGCACAGCTCAAACATCTTCCCCCAAGCAATGCCAAGCGTTCTGTGCTTGCACCCGGTACGTTTTTCAAACAGTCTTTCTAATCTATAATCTTAATCATGGTGTCTTGGGTTATTCTAACCGATGATATCTAATACCAAAGTTTTGCTTGTGTCATATCATCACTAAACAAATCTAAGTTATCTCCATCTTACTATAGCATCTTCATAGCTTGCTGAACAATCTGAGGAGTCATGGGTCCAGATCCATCTCGACCTTGGGAAAAACAAATGATTCTGTATCATCTACTGCCTCTCGCGGCTGACCTTCAAGAGTATTGTTTCCAGAAAATAATTTTTCATCTGTGTTGTCAATGTCGGCATAATACAGGTACTCTTACTTACATGTCAACAATAAATATTTACTGTTGAATATTTTTTGTGAGGAAAAGGTACGCAAGGTTGAGGATATGAAGGCAGTTTTCAGGATGGTCTTCCATGTGATGCTTGTCGATAGGAAGAGACCAACCTCCAAGGACCATTCCTCTTCGAATCAAGATGTGTGACGAGAAGGAAGTCAGTTGAAAATCATTTCAAAGTGAAATTTATTATATTCATTATGAACTCAAATCATAAACTCTGGAAAACTTATATATGTATGTAAAACGACAAATGTAAGTCATACTGAACATTTTGCAATATATTTTACGTTAGTTCAGTATAACATAAATGAGCACACTCGACAAGTTCAACAGTTTCAGAGCCAACTTTAGAATCCTACCTTTAACTAGTACATCACATATCATTATGGGATAAACAGGAAATTCAATGGCAGTTCTGTGTGATGTACTGTCCGCCATCTGTCCACAGCCTTTATTGATACTCTTACTCCATCTACCCAACTCCTCTGCGGTTGACTTACCTTCAGTGAACCTTCTGCTGTATATCTTCACGAAACCATCATCTGCCACATGTTTTACATTACGAGAACATATTAAGATTTTCAGCCCTGCACCTTTCTAGTGGCTTTTTCACACCATATAACTTACAACTTCATTCTATCAATCCTCCAGAATCTAACTATACTTCACACGTTATTTATCATTATTGATTATATTTCTGATTTATCCTGAACTATATACATTTGGATTTTACATCCTTACTGTCAGCAATGAAACAAGTACTACTTCATGGAGATTCTTTCACGTTATACTCTGACATTCTTCATTTAAGTTAAAACAGTAGCAAAATAAAAATAATCACCATCACAATCACTCCACAAGCAGCAACTGTCTTTCACAAAATCGAGTCAGTCTGTCAATATGTACACACAAACTGATCTTGGTAAAAACTTATCACTACCTTGGACGATGAGGATGACACAATGGTTCCCAAGAACACATCATAGATTATCATAGTACCTGCAGGAACCCAGGTCAAGTTCAATGGCTGTTGTGCAAGTTGTTTGATGAATTATAGAATAACATAAAGGCAGGATTTTCTTTTTTCTTATTTTAAGCAGACATGAACTTCATAAGGTTCATGTTATCCACATGACCCTTTACATATGACTGAGGGACAACTCTGGCCAGTTCTGGATAAATAGTCCATATTCCAGAAAATGGATTCTGCACCATTAACTTATAATTTCACTTACTCAGGACTATTCGATTTACCTGTTGGGAAATGTGACATCAAATGGCCCTTACGTATCTGTCAGCAGAGCAGCATCTTGTCACAATGATGTTCGCCAAGGCAGGAACTGTGACAATATGCCTGACTAGCTTTGTTGTGGAAGGCGAAAGCCTTGGCCAGGTGTTCAATGGTCATATGAATGGTTTCTCAGCTGTTTGAAATTTCATACACTGTACAGTAAAGTGCTTCAACTCATACCCCCCAGCAGTCAGAGGCCTTTCACCTGCATGAATAGTCATGTGGTACGATAAATCAGTCCAAAAGGGGAATGCCTTTTAACACTGTAAACACTAATGTGGCTACTCTTCAGTGCAAATAATTGTTTGCTCTACTAAATTACTTCTCTTGAAGGTTTTTGGCAATAAGAATATTAATATGGCTTCCCTGTTAAATGAATATCTGTGTTCACTAAAGTACCCCTTTGAGTGGTCTTTTGGTGTGGTTAACATTAACATGGCTACTCTCCTGTGTGGGCAACTGTGTGCTGCACTAAATGACCCCTTTGGAAGGTCTCATGTCACTGTAAAAATTCTTAAGACTTCTCCTCCGCATAAATGGTCGTATGGTTCACTAAAGTACTCCTTTGGGCTTCTCTCCTGTATGAAAGTTCATGCGCTGAATTACATGAAGCTGTGGGGAAGAGGTCTTTTGGCAGTGAGGACATTCATGTTGTTTTTCTCCAGCCTTGAATAGTTATGTGCAGCACTAGTGTATTCCCCTGGGAGAAGGACTTTTAGAAATGTGAACATATGAATGGCTTTTCTCCTGTGTGAACGATCGTGTGCCGCATAAAATAACTCCTGAGGGATAATGTCTTTTGGCACTATGAACTTTCACGAGGTTCCCCCCTTGTATGAGTATTGAGGTGACTCAGTTAATCCTCAGGGAGAAGGTCTTTGGACATTGTCGACATTCACACGGCTTCTCTCCAATATGAATAACAATCTCCTTCACAGGAGTATTCATGTGCATCCAAGAGTGACCTCTAACGGGCTAATGATGATGATGATATTATATATATATATATATATATATATATAT